>JBBPKT010000596.1:0-16382 GCA_038089395.1 Pulveroboletus frians | reverse complement strand
TATAATTATCTTTCAATTGTTCTGCTAGTGTTTTTTTGATAAAATGATGTGTTTTATGATCACTGATATCTAAATTTTGTTAATGATAAAACCATTTCCTGCACCTAGTGAGTCTTCCTCATGCGAACCACCAAGCATCGATGTTGGACCTTCGCGAATGGCTGCAGGCCAACGCAAACCAGTGAGCACTCTTCCTTGCCAGATAATCAGATGTGATCTATCTAACATATCATATCATATCTGTAGCGAACTGCAGCAGGGAAGCGAAAGGTTCCTCATTCCTCATATTTGTACACAGATACTCATCCATTATTACAGATCCCCCGAATTCGCCCCTCCCCTGTTCCCAGCGATGACCAAGGTGGTTCCCACAGCAAACAGCGTCCTGTTCAGTCGGGGATGGCCGGTCCAGTGCGTCTGTTCTGGTGATCTAGACCTTGTCTTGACTGCTCATGTCCTTTCAGGCACAACAAACAAATGACCCGTCTCGTTCTTCCGCCACGGGGGTCAATATAGAGGTGCGCACCATACGTTGAGCTGATCGTCATGCTCACAGTAGATTAGGATCTCCAGGGGTCAGATGATGCTATACTTGTGGTCAGGGTGCGGTTACCTAGATGGATGTTGTGTGCTCGCTCGGGTGCGCATGACGAGACCAACTGATCGCGATGACTCCATTCGATACATGTAGGTACTCTCCATATCACAAGCGTGTGTATAGTACATACCAGTCCATTGAACAAGAGTCTAACGAGACCTCATCTAGCGGGGTATTGGGAGGGTCAACTCCCGGCGAGGAGCATCAGCGCCACCATATTCGATTTCTCTACCAGAGTCGGACTGTCAGCGAAGTGCATAAGAGGTTCACCACCGCCATACTATGTCATACCCGTCAAGATTGCTGAAGCGCTGACATGGGCCACACCAGTGAGGGAACACGACTTTTCTCATCGTTCTTGTTGCCAACTAACCAAGGCCTGCTGACGGCACCCTTTCGCTCATTGACCCTTCCCTGCAGTAGACGCAAACTCCGGATCTCTTGTTTGGTGCTATCCTTGGATTGGTTCCCCCCTGCCTCGACCAGACTTCTTCCATCATTCACTAGGCCTCCCGTCCAGACCAACACGAACGACTCCAGGCACGTCGATTGAGGAGGTCCCCCGGTGCTCGCTGCGTCGGTCGTCTCAGCCACGCTCTCTACTTTGCCATGGAATATAGGTGCGAGATTGAGTATTTCGAGCCGGACGACGCTCCCACACGAGGACTGGGTCTCCTCCGTCTCGTGTCGGATATCCCAGTATGTTTCGTCCCTTACTGTGTCTTCATCAGCGCACTCACCTCCAGACATTTCCTGGACAGACACGTCCGTCTCTTTGATTACGCGCAACGGTTCATTCGTGGTGTTCCAGCGCGTGAGGTATCCATCCCTTCTGTCTCATTCCGTCCACAGACGCGTCGGTATTGATTGCGACCTGACAGCTTCCCTCTATTTTTCTGTCGACTATTCTGGCTTATGTTAGCCACGTCCCTCGCACATACTCGATGCATCGCCCTCCTTTCAAACCCTCTCATCACTCCACCTCTACCCCTCTCTTGCCTCCATTTCGTTTGACCACACCGGCGCCCATCTCCTCACCACATCCTGGAACCACCTCAGGTTCTGGGATGCCACTACCTCCGCAGAAGACGAAGTCGGACCCATGTCCGGTCGAACGAATGGACATATGGTTGCGGATTTGACCCGATGGTACGGCCGTGGGATGTTGAGTCGAAATGCCCATGCATGCGATATTGCGCATACATGGTAGACCCTGGAAGTTGTCGTTTGGCGTCCAAAGGCAATGGCAATCAACAATGAGGCACATAAGTGCGCCAGTGGCATCCACTCGACCGACATCCATGGCAGCGGACGCAAGCAGCACATGTGGGAATGTGCGTTGGACAAAGCATCATGAATTGAGATTCATTTTCGTACTTGATTTCCCTACAAGATCGTAGTGATGACGCATTGTGTACAAGTCACGTACATGTACATATATAAGCACGAGGAATGTATCCTACCATTGCGTTGTATCAAAGTGTTGGAAGATCACACATCTCGGATGAGAGATACATGACTTGCCTTGCACTATGGGCCAAACTTGGGGACGAGTTACACCGGTCGAGATCACAATGCGACGACAGGATGGTTTCATTCCCTCGATAAGTCGTTTTTCGTGCTTCGATAGATCGTACTCGTGGCCCAGCGTGTCTGTCGTCTTCCTATGGCTGCGTCCGAACAATGCTCACGCGACTTGCTAACCATTGATGCGGTCGGCACGACCCGCCGAGTCATTCGTTGAATCATCACTAACCCCCCAACATCGTTGTCGTCCGGTGCGCAATCGGGGAGCAGATGGCAGTGCGAGGAAGAGTGTTGTGCATGGCACCCGTTGCCTCGGGAGCAGAATGGGGCGGGTCAGTTGGTCTGGCACCCGAATCTCTCGAATCCCGCCATGCTTCGAGTCTTCTGCTCGTTAATCATAGGGTTTTGGAAGCAATGGCCAGTCAGCGTGAACAAGAGTTGATCAATTCATTTGAGCGTCCTACAGCAGCGGAAAGCATATTTGAGCCGGTCTTGTCACCGAAGGAATTCGGCCGAGGTCAGATCACAGCAAAGTACGCCTTGCTAGGGGCTGTGTGACCTTGACACCGTCGTCTCTACACTCGGTGTCGTGTACCAAGCCCTGCGACCAAGATATCACAGACTGCCTGGAAAGTGGGATGAGTCCCGTGGACGTTGGTTGCTCACTTACGTACTGGGCTCAACGAGGTCACTGGAATGCGATCCGAGAAAGAATAGGGCCGAAGATATGAGGCGCCTGCGTAAACAGATCAAAATTTGCGAACGAGGCAAGGTGTTTGTACAGCAAGTGCTACGTACTCCGGTGGATCATCATCTTGTCTCTTGACATTTCAACGTTCTACAATCTGTGTACCACTAACGAGGTTGTCGTCCATGAATATTGAATGCCGGTGCGTGGCAGCCTCAAGGGGCGATTGGAATGATGCTGATGCTTCAGTAAGACCAACCAATAGTCCTTGATACTGGTACCACTGACGCAGCGTGGGCGCTCGCTTTTCACCCGGACGGAAAGCATCTATTGAGTGGGGATGGCAAAGGGATTCGACGATGGCAACACGCAGACAGTCAAGAGATTGGAAAGACAATGGGATTCAATGTGAGGGCAATCGCTGTGTCTGGTGATGGAAAGTGGGTCGTGGTTGGGACCGTGGAAGGGGCGAGTGTCTGGGATACCGAGATGCAGGACAAGGTGATCGATGTGGAAGGCTCACATTGGGTGACTGCAGTCGACGTCTCACCTGACTCGACCCGATTCGCCACTGGGACATTGGAAAGCACTGCGAGCATCTGGAATATCACAAACGGAGAGAGACTCGTTGGCCCACTCAAACATGACAAACAAGTCATCGGAGTCGTGTTCTCTCCCGAAGGCGATCGGATCGCCACCGTCGAATTTTTTGGCCAGATCCGCATCTTTGACGGCCACAGCGGAGACAGGCTCGTCACCGTCGACACCACCATAACCGCGTGGACCCCCAGTACTCCACTCGCATGGTCGAGTCAGCACATCTTTTCCATATCCAGCGACAGTAAAGTCAGGTCGTTCAACTCCTCTGATGGATCCCAGCTCACGGAGTCACCAACACTCCTTCATGACGAGAATGGCCTCATTTCTCTCGTGCTAGCCCCCAATAGCAAGTTCATCGCTGTTGCCACGCTTCGAGGGGTCACGCTTCTGGATGGGTCAACACTCGCTCAAATCGGCTCTGTCATCAACGAGGGCACAGAGATATGGTCAGTCGCAGTGTCCCCAGACAATTCCTACCTTGCAGCTGGGGGTGCAGATGGAAAAATCATCATCCATCATCTGCAGACCCTTCTCCCGGAGTCTTATGATCTTCTTCAGGTAAGTATTCATACCTTTATGGTTCTCGCATGTACAAACCCTGATATTGACAAAATATGTTGGGGATCTACTGGAGAGCAGGTACAAGAAACTAGTTGGGATAGCAATGACCTTCTCGAGGTATACATTCATTTATCTCCCTCCGATGTGAGTCCTCACATGACGACGTAGCATGAGGTCCAGTTAAGTGCGCCAGCTCTACAATTCGACTATGAGGCAGCTGGTAGTCATTCTGTCTTGTCCTATCTTTGTGTTGATGCTGCTGTAGCTGCCATCGCCAGGTGCCTCTGTCCATCCCCACGAAGATGATCTACTGTTGCCTCGCCCGTCTGATCGATTACCAGATGCACAATCAGTGAGTGCCACCATAGAAGTAAATTTTCAACACTGATAACTCACCAGAGTCGCTCAATATTCAAAATGCTACTGTGGACAAACTGGGACACCACTTCACACAAGCCCGACCAACGTTCCAGGGAGTCGTGTCAATCTCCAGATCATCAATCTTTCTCGCATGAACCACCAATCACCAATGCTGGACCCTCGCGAATGGCTGCAAACCAACGCAAACCAGTGAGTATTCTTGTAAACACTCGGACCCAGTTTATCTAACATATTATGTATATCATGTAGCGAACTGCAGCGGGGAAGCAAAGGGTTCATCATTCCTCTTATTTGTATGCAGATACTCATCCATTGTTACAGATTTCACGGTTTCGCTATCTCCCTCCTCCCAGCCATCGGAACAAAGGTGGTTCCCATAGCGGACAACATCCCGTTCAGTCGGGGATAGCAGGTCGAGTGTGTCTGATCTAGTGATCTAGACCTCGTCTCGGTTGCTTATGTCCTTTCAGGTGCAACAGACAAATGATCCACTTCATCCTTCTGCCGCAGGGATCAACATAGAGGTACGCACCATTCATCCAGCTCACACCGTCACGCTCACAGTAGATCAGGATTTCCAAGGGTCAGGTGCAATGCTCGTGATCAGGCTACGACTACCTAGATGTATGTTATGTGCTCGCTCGGGTGCACATGATGAGACAGACTGATCGTCACGACTCCATTCGATACATGTAGGTACTCTCCAAATTACGAGTGTGTACATTCTATTGTGTCTAATTCAGAGTGTTGGAAGACCCTATTACTGGCGCTATCATGTTTGATTTCTCCATCAGAGTCAGCTAGCCTGACAAGGGCATACATGTTAGACGAGAAGTCCATAAGAGGTTCGCCATGACCACGCTAATCAAACCTATTGAGACTGGGCCACACCAGTGATTGAAGAAATTACGTCTTCCCCTAGGTGCTCAAAGTTCCACACCAGACTTTTCTCATTATTCTTGTTGTCAGCCAACCAAGACTTGCTGATGGTACCCTTTCACTCACTACCCCTTCCTTGCAATAGATACGAACTCCGGTCTAGGCTATCAATCATGCAAAATCTCCTGTCGGGTGCTATCCCCGGATTGGTTCCCCCCTGCCTCGACCGGAGCTCTTCCATCATTCACTGGGGCTTCGACAATATCGCATGTTATGGTTACGAACGTGTTGCGACGGATCGTCGAGCTGAATTGATAGAGTGGCTCCCGAGCATCATAGCAGGATCCACATCTTTGAGACTTGGCGAGGAACCAAGTGAACGCTTTTCAGCCAGTGACCTGCCGAAACACCTAATCCTTCAAGCTTCAAGCTTCAGTTTCTGCCACCTCCTATCCAAGGCCGATTCTAAATTAGTATTTCACACTTTCCCCCCTGCTCGGGACGTTCGTCACACTCGTAGCGCTATCCCGACACCCGGCAACACTGTGAACCCCTAATTAGCCTCACCACGCCCACCTCAAGCACCTCACCGTCAGGCCAAGCTAATGCAGATCGTTGGTAAAGTATCTCCTTGATAACCAAATCCTCAGTTCGCAAGCGTGAAGGAGCTCTATTTCCGTAACGGCGCCATCGAGTGGAAGATGTCGACAAGGTTACTCCTAACAGAGATTTTCGAAAGTGGGGGAAGTGATTTAAGGGACCAGACGTGGTAGAGTTTATAGCGGCACTTTGGGGAGTCAAAGGACGTGTTGGCAGATGGTACGTGGCAGATGAGAAGAAGGAACGCATTGAAGGAACCGGATAACGCAGTGGAGAAGGTGGGTAAGAAGAATTGTCAAGGGGCTAGCTACGGGAGGGCATGAAGTGCACATCAAAGTTCAGGACGGTATACTGCACAAAGGTGAGCCTGACGATGGCAAGATGACATTATCCAAGGTAGGGTACGAATGACGCGATACCACGGCGTATATCAATTGACGTGGCGATATGGTGTGGTACGTCTGGTGTTTTCCTTCCGATTCTATGATCGCTCGTTGCTCGCTGACAGACGTTGAGTACATTATTTTAACTTGTGTGAGTTAATCAAATCGTGTCTTCCTGACCGACAAATATCATGTCAATCGGAATCGATCACTGACGCGAGAAGTGCAGATTTTGTGATGAGTTGGAAGTATCATATATGAACGCAACAATGGCACTTGGAACTTCATTATACCCGGCCACCGAATCTTCATTCACGGTGCCAAAATGACAAAGATGACAGATTGAGACTGAATCTATGACTCCTGTCATGAGACTCATCCGCAAAGCCGCCTTCGGACAGAAAAGTCCTCTAAGTCATCGTGAAGAACCCATGCTACTGTACATTGACGTGAACGTCCACTTTCGACACTCAAACTTCTATCCTGGTCGTTTCATCCATTAGTATTTCTTCATCAAGCCCTGATCCCTCATCCAGTTCGGCACCCACAAACACAACTATGGACCTGCTCGTGTGGATAGACAACCCAGAAAAGCCAAATGCAGAGTCGATCCCCCTGTCCTGAATGTTGCTCGCATATAGTTCCCGCACGTCCAGTATAAATCGGGGGGCTAGCGTGGGAAGTGGAACGTACATTACGAGGGACACCGGAATGAGTTGTGGTCCTCCCATTGGAATTTTCCCAAAATTGAACAGCGTGTTCATGAGGGTCCATAAGAGGATCCTGTCGTGGAAAGCTGACCGTCAGTTCCGTTTATCTTTTGGTATGAGATAGGACAGGGGGAACAGGAGAAAGGGTGAGACGTACGAAAGGAAGTAGAGGATACCTTCCATGACAAGCAGGTTCATGAACTGGTTGAGCCGCCACCGCTTTGTGGCTTTGTACATTTGGAGCGACTGAGATATAAATTGGAGGACCACTAGCGTGCACATCATTCCAGCATGGGTGAGCTGCGCAATAGTAGAAATGGTATGCCAGGTGCGAGAACCAAATGCTATGCCGCAAAGCGTTACGTTCTCAATCTGAATAACTGACACTGAGTGAACAGTATAAGCCTGGTCAATATATGATATAGAGGCTGGCGCCAGGTCCCACCTACCAGGAGAATTCTTTGGAATGCTGTAATACACGCAACCAATTATTGAGGGAATGACCTCTCCGACGTAAAAAGTGAGGAGAACGCCAAGGATCAACTTCGATCGGTTGTACATCGCCCACACGCGAAGGACCATCATTGCTGCAATCGGCATGATTAATTGCTCCCTTGGTCTCAGCTGGAACAGTATCACCATCGGCAAGACATATAAACAGGACGATTCCCCACAGTGCGATTGACTCGACAACCACACCTTGGAAACATCCCTGAGTTGAGCGAATACCGGAGGCACCACAAAGAAGCACTTACAGCTATTTAATTGGCATGAAGCGTTGAAGGTCTCCGATGAAGAATAAACAATGAGCACTCACACCTAGAGTTTATGATCAATGGGTCGGCTATGAGAGACGTAATGAAACGCGTATGTACAGAACCAGGAATAAAGGAACTACCGCCTTTAGATATCATTTTAGCGGACTGCAAGATTTCAAGTTCTGAACGTACAAAGGACCAAGGTACTAGTAAACCAGTCGGATATTAGCATTCAGGACATGGCTTGCAATGTCGAAGAACACACATGAAGGCGCCAAGACCGATATAACGAACCTGCGATGGTGGTTAGCTTGGTACAGTGTCAGGAGGGTCATTGCGCACGAGGACGAAGAGCGTGGAGACGATGGTCCATGGTCTTTTCTGTGATCATATCAGAGACATGTCTCGTGCTCAAACAACGTCATCTGCTCACCCAAATATAGTCTATCTGCGCCAGGGTTATCTGTCAGAGTGGTTCTACAGAACCTGGGAATAGAAGAAAATGGACGTCGTACCTCTCTTGGCAGGGTAAGGACTAGCAGGATGAACGTAAGCCTTACGGATAAATGCACACGGAAGGGTTCTACCATAATCGTATACAATGCAAGTGACAGCTGCGACTGCAACCCTTTCTGTGAGAGCGGTGAATGTGGAATGGAGAAAAACACACGGCTTGTGTAGTCACTCTGCTGAATGCTTCTGAGGATGAACTGGGGAGAGTAATCCATGAGCCTGGTACGTGTGCACTAAGAGGAAAGGAGCATAGTATGGATTCCCACATACGAGAGCATCTGGGGGTTATAAATGGACGCGCCTCATATAGGCGGGGGCCATAGCTTCATGCGGCCGCGCACTCGGGTGTTATATTAGCAGATCTTCATGCCTCGGCCTGGACGTTATTGTCCCCACGGTCAGTGTGTTCGAGTGATCACAAAGTGGCACTAGTGAGGGAGACTGTTATAGTCAAACTCGTCCGTCGGGCCCCATTCACAGGGGTTTACTCAGCTGATAAACAACCCAAGGGCATGTCCATATATATCCGCCTGCACTTGAGATGATCTACCATCAACTCAGTGTTCAGCCCTTCGCTCGTACGGTGAAATGGATGAGAAAGCCAGATACTCTACCTCTTCCCCAACTGCTGGGCTCGATTCAACATTTTTAGAGGAAGTCGAGGACGAAGTTGGTGCAGCCAATCGACAACATATTTGGAGAAAGACACGATGGTCCACTGAACGGCCCTGAATTCGTCATCAAGGTGCTTTCTCAAGTGGTATTGTGCAGGCGGCCCAAATCCAGAGCCGAACGGGCCCAAGGTGCCTGTGCTCTGTTCGTGGATGATGTAATCACATAAACTGTGCCGCAGGACTCGGCATGTCGGAGTTTGATTCTACTCAGTTCTGGGACGAAGACTTCCAAGAGAACCCAGTGCCATTAAGGCGTCGAATTCACCCTATCATACTCATCCAAATCCACCTAGCCCTTTTATCGACCTCACAAATTCACAGTAGATTCCACCTGGTGAATTTACCTGTGCAAACTTACCCCGACCTAAATCCCGGAACACGAGGATGAGAACTAGTCTCGACTCGATCAGTCAGCTACTATTAATTTCTCAGACACATCCATATATGTTCAGTGGTAAAGTGATTATCGATTATCGATCATCTCTGATCAAAATTGACCTACATCAGCGAGGAACAAACTGAATTATTTAGCGACAATGCTAATACAACAACAAAACGGACAAGATGGTTTACGAGTTGAGTGAAACGGAAACGCGGGAGACAACTTGACATCCGCACGATACGTTGGATGAGCGTATAGTTGAGCTGTAAGTCATTGAACGTTGAGGTCCGTAGGGGATGCCCGGGTAACAACTCCTACGAAAAGTCTTGCATGATAGCGTATTGGGTAATCAGCCATATCATACGAACCAGGGCAACTGAACATTGCGCCGACAGCGGCCACCTAGTATTCACCAGTTGTGAGTGATGGTTGAGACAAGGTGTGTTCTACCTATCCTTGGAGAGCTCCATTGATTGACGTTGGCACCAGCCAAACACAAGTTGCAGGCGGCGTCCAAAGTCTTGACAAGGTTGAAGTCTCTAGACAGGCGTTGGAATCGCTGAACCCGGACGATGACGATGAAGAATACTTTTTGGCACTCAACACGCTCGCTGACAACCTCGTGTCTCGTTTCGCACTCTCACAAAATCCGAATGACCTCGACGAAGGCGTTTCCCGGAGGAAGCAAGTCCTTGACTTGGCATCCCCTGGTCATTTCTTTCACATCCCAGCCATATGCAATGTGGGACAGGTACTCATACAACGCTTCAAGTTTTATGGTGACCCCAATGACCTGACGCAAGCGATCCACTACTTTGAGAATGCTGTGGAGTCGTGCGCACCGGACCAGCCTTTTTACCTCTCGGCGGTGGCATCCCTTTCCCGTGATCTTCTCAATCACTATTGGAGATACGGGGATGTGACAGACCTCGATCGGATCGTTGAAACTAGCGCCACCGCTCTAGCGACTTGCCCTGCTGAAAGCATGAACCGAGACGTACTACTCAATAACCTGGCGAGTGCTTTAAAAGACCGTTTCGTGAAGCTGGGAAACAGGACCGACCTGGACACAGCGCTGACGCACTACCAGCCCTGTCTGGATCTACGCCCTCCCGGCCACCCAGCAAGACACTCCGCTTTGGGGAACTTTGCGGATGCAATGCTCCTCAGGTTCGAGTTAGATGGTCATCTGCAAGACCTGGAGAGCGCTGCCACTCTCTACGAGTCTGCGTTGCAGCTGCGCTCTCCGGGACAGGACGGTTACCTGTTGTATCTCACCAGCCTCGGCGCCGTATACATGCACTTCTTTGGTGTGCAAGGGGACGTCAACAAGATGGAGATGGCGCTTACTTGTTATAAAATGGCGATGGAACACTCCACTGTGCCCAATCTAGATCATTCACGGCTCCTCGGCAACTATGGTGCCGCCCTTCAGTCACGCTATTCATTGTTCGGGAACATCGATGACCTCGATCAAGCAATCCAGTACCTGACTTCATCTTCCAACATTCAGCCCTCGACGTATCCTGGTCGACCCAACACCCTTCTCAGTCTCGGAACCGCGCTGCATAGACGTTATGGAGCGGCGGGCAACACTGCCGACCTGGATTCCTCCATCGAGAAGCTCGCCTCCGCGCTCGAGTTGTGCGAGCCAGGCCCTCATCTGCGTGTTACCATACTGTCTGCATATGGCAGTGCTATCTCTGCGCGGTTCACGTTGAAGGGCGACTCACAGGATTTCAGTCTCACCCTCTCGACCTGCAGGGACGCGTTGACCCTTTGTTCCCCAAACCAGTTGAACTATTCGTCAAACGTAGCAAACTTGGCTTTCACTCTGTTGAAATGTTTCCATAGGCATGGGAATATTGAGGAGTGTCGGACCATCATCAGCCACTGCGATCGTGCGTTGGCTTCTACGCGGCCAGCAGAGCCAGCGTTCGTCGTTTTGAAGACCGCTCGTGCCCTGGCGTTCCTCCAAAAGTTTCAGTATGGACGAGAGGAGGCAGACATCGACGCCTCCGTCACTGCACTGCGCGAAATCGTCTCCATATTCCCCAAAGGTCATATAGAGTACGTACCCGCCCACCGGAATCTTGGCATGGCCCTCGAAGCACGCTTCAAGTTAAGCGCAATCCCAGGGGATCTAGATGAATCCATAGAGTTATATCGCATCGCAAGGAGTGGCCTTAAGCGTGGGAACCTCGATTACGTCTCCGTTTGCATGCAGCTCGGGAATGCGCTGCGTGAGCGCTTCGAAAGCCATAACAACCCCGGTGACGCGCTAGACGAAGCGATCGTACTCTTGACCGAAGTCGTAGAGATTTTGTCCCTGACGCCTGGACACCTCGATTACAAGGCGTCCTTGATCAACCTGGGCGGAGGACTCTTTATACGATTCCAAGCCCAACGGAGTGATGATGATTTGGATGCGGCGATCGAGCATGTATCTCGTGCACTGGCACTCCCGCCTATTCACGAGGAGTTTCTCGTCCCATTCGCTCTTGCCACGTCCCTGTCTGCCCGTTACAATGATCACGGGGATCTGAAAGATCTGGAACGGTGTGTGGAACTCTTTAATACTGCTGCAGTACAAATGCCACCCAAGCACCTCGCCCGGGCGAATCTGTGTCGAAATTATGGCCACGCGTTGGTCAAGCTCGGACATCATCGCGATCGCCTCCAACATCTCGATGCCGCCATTGTGCTTTTCCGGGAATCTCTTGAGCATCTTCCAGCCTCGCACTCCGACCAACCGCTGACGTACATGCGTCTCGCGGAAGCGCTTCACGAACGGGCAAAACTTCGTCTCGATAGCGATGGCCTTCACGACGCGATCAATCTCCTCCGAGGTGTAATAGACTCTCTTCCAGAAGAAAATCCCGTGCTTCACTCTGTTTATCACGTTGCTGCACAGATCTCCATGTCCTCATATGAGCTTTCGGAACTTCCCTCCTTTATGGAGGATAGCTTCCAGTATTACGAAAAAGCGGCGCGCTATGCCCACGTTGGCGATTTTATGAGTGTTCTCGCCATACTCGAGTGGGCCGAACGCGCCCAGAACCTAGGTCACTCGTCCGCATTGCTCGCTTATCAAACCTCCCTTCGTTCTCTAAATCAGTACCTCCTCACCACCGCATCCATCAAACGCCGACGTGCTGCCCTCCTGAACAAACACTGGGTCAAACAAACCAGCACCCTGGCAACGGATGCCACGGCCTGTGCAATCTCGCGGGGCGAGTTGGAGTTAGCGGTCGAACTCTCGGAACAAGGGCGTGGTTTACTGTGGTCGCAGTTGTCCCAGGGTCGCACACCCCTGGATGATCTCCGGTCCACCGGCGATACAGGACGCGCGTTAGCGTCCGACTTTGAACGGGTGAGTGCGCAATTATCAAGGAGCGCCGTCGCGCCGTCTGCCGTGACGGCGTCGCGGCTGACGACAGAAGAAGCGGCACGCCGACACCGACAGCTGTCGCAGGAACTGGAGGCCACCGTTGCGCGCATCCGCCAACTGGAGGGATTTCAGTCCTTTATGGATCGTCCGTCGTTCCAGAGTTTGCAGCGGGCTGCCCTGGGCGGACCTGTTATCCTCGTCAACATCAGCAGTCAGCGATGCGATGCAATCATCGTCCTGCATGACGCCGCACCGCGTCTCGTCCCCCTCCCGCACACGTCCCTCGCGGACCTGACGATGCTCTCCACAAACTTTTACCAGATGCTAAAGACGACGATGCACGTCGAAGAGGAAAAGATACGGGAGAGACAGGTCGGGGCCACGTTGCGCACGCTCTGGGACTCGCTCGTCTGCCTGATCGTCGACGCGCTGGTCGCGTTCGTACCGCGTGGCTCTCGGATCTGGTGGTGTCCCACCTCGAAGCTGACATCGCTCCCACTGCACGCCTCGGGACCATATCGCAAGGGCGCACAGAACCTGCCGGCGATGTATATCTCGTCGTATACGCCGACGCTTGCCGCGCTCATTCGTGCGCGTCACCAACCCTCGCCCCCGGCCACGTCACCGCCACCCGCGTTTGTCGCGATCGGGCAAGCCAAAGCCGCTTCCCCCTCGCTCTCCCTGCAAACGGTCGACGCCGAACTCGCGCTGGTCCAGTCCCTCGTACCCCGCTCGATGCCCTTCACGACGCTCTCCGGTGACGCCAGCACAGGCGACGCAGCGCTCGCCGCACTCGAAACGCACGCATGGGCCCACTTTGCATGCCACGGCCACCCCAACGTCGACCAGCCGTTCGACTCGGCCTTTGCGCTGAGCGACCGGGCAGTGACCGTCCTCGACATCGTGCGCAACGCCCACACCGGCGCATTCGCGTTCCTCTCCGCCTGTCACACCGCCGCGGGGGACCCGGACGCACCGGACGAGATCATCCACCTCGCAGCGGCGATGCAGTTTACCGGCTTCCGGAGTGTGATCGGGACGATGTGGGCTGTGGACGATGCGATGGTGCGGCACATGGTCGAGGGGTTTTATACCCAGCTGTTTTCCGCTGATGACGGGGGGCACGACGGGTGGGATTGTACGCAGGCGGCGCGGGCGCTCAACAAGGTGTCCAGGGTGGTCGACAAGCGTGCCGTCGCGCTCGACCAGCGGGTCGTCTTCATCCATATCGGGGCGTGAGTCGTGTCGTCTGAACACCGTCGTCAAAGGTAGGTAGTAAGATATCGATGGTCGGCTGAGGATATGTACAGTACGATTGACGACCGTCCATGTTCCATCATGTACCCCCATCTCCACCGATCCAAGCCAGTACCCACCGCCGTCAATGATCATCGATAGGGCAGTGACGTACAGTGAGGAACGGCGTCTTGGCAAGCCCGGTGGGTTGATCATGATCATGATCCTGATCCTCTCGTTCCTGAGCATGCGGCGCCCACATGAGATGAAGGCCCCTTGCCCCTTCATATGCACCGGATGGACGCCCACCATCGATCAGACAACGTCCCATGTACATCTTAGTGTCATGACATGCGAGAAAAAGTGTACAGCGATACGCGACATGTGACAGATGGGAACAACAGGGGCGGCGGGGGGGGCAGAAATCAACAGGACGTCCCAGGTCACCGGAACCCAACCTCGTACCACATAGGTGATACGACGTCCGATCCCGAAAAAAAAACACGACGGGAAATCAAAACACGGTTTAATCCTATAGCTACACAAGTTGCTGCGATGGACGTGGATTCCAAACATCAAATCAAATCAATCAAAAGAAGAGAAAAGAGCGAGTGTCATTAATACCAAATGAGAAACGGGCCATGGTATGTGAAAAAGCTATAATTCCAAAAACACAGTGGCATGTGCGACGATGATGCGAAGCGCGAAATGGATATGAGGTACGACCGCGATGAGGGAAAGCTCGCCAGGAGAACGGATGGGGCGACACGACCGGCGACGACGCACAGCACGAGCGAGGGCAGAGCAGAGCAAAAAGTACAAGCGAGAGTGGACAGCGAGAGAGGGCAGACACGCACACGAGGACGTCTCATCATATAATAGCTCTATAAATACCACGACCCCACCCCGGGAGTGGAACTCAGCCCAACGCAAATCGCAAGGTGCTCGAGCTGTTGTTCCCTTCCTCGACGGGCTGCTCCACGGCCGGCGTTCGCCCGTGCGTGTGGGGGTGGGGGTGAGTGAGCGGGAACTCGAGCGCGTTCTGTGGGACGACGGTAGGGACGGAGCCGAGCCCGAGTTCGTACCAGGCTTGTTCGGAAGCATTGCCGACGCTGGTGCCCACGCCGACGCCGACGCCATCCCCTTCGAGCATCGAGTACAAGAATGACGTCCACTCGCCATGTGTGTGTGGAGTGTGTGGCGGCGGCGGATTTATGGGTGGATTGACAGGTATGGGAACGATCCCCACGTCTATACTGGCATGACATTGGGGCACAGGCGAAAGGTAGAGGGGTGGTCCCATACCGTTGGCGGCAAACCGTCCAGAGCCACTCCATTCGATCAACCGTCGTCGATCCGGTGGCGTACCACGGCCCATGAAAGCACAGGGAGGTTCGGATAGCAGAGGGACATGCAGTGATGAAAGGGGTGGAAGGCTGGGCGGTGTCACCGGTGAGGGTGGGTATGAAAGAGGAACGGGTGTCAAGGGACGCGATGACGGTTCAGGCGTCGGGGACACTGAGCGTGGTGGTGGTGGAGGCGCCTCAGGGTTGGCTATTGGCTTTGTCGCCAACTGCCTACCTTGGTTCGTGTCATCCACCTGCATCATGTCCGATTTCTCAAGGGTGCTGCCAACCTGCATGGCAGCCTGTGTGTCAGGCTTGGATGTCGGAGGATCTGCAATGGCCAATGTCTGTACGGCATCTAGCGCTGCTTCCCCGTCACGTTCCTGTTCACCGTCTCCAAGCTCGTCCTCATCCTCGTAGTCGTCCTCGTCCTCGTCTTCCATATCAACATCTGCGTCAGCCCAATCCCCGTCCTCCATGGGGATAGAGACATCCTGGTCATCACCCTCCTCATCGGCGGGGGACGTCTTGCGGGCACCGGGAGCAGAGCTCCACGATGTGGACGAATATGTATAACTGGCGGGCGTATACAGTCGAAACTTGGTCTGTGATGGTGGCGCAGGGTAGAAATCAGAGTTGGTGGTGCCTGAGGGTGGAGAGAACCGAATTTCTTGGGAAACAGAGCGGGCTTCTGATTCGACGAGGGCCTTGATATAATCGATCCCATAGCGGCGTAATCTGGAAAGAAGATATAAGGAGGCAGATTAGCAAATGACATCATCTAAATATATATACGCAAGCGGATCAGAGAGGAATCGCGAGGCGCAAAGGTATATTTGCCAGGAGGCGTTTAGAAGCTGATGATGGTGGACGTACAAATAATCTACCCGCTCTTGACATGCTAGTTTCCATATATTGATTTCTCGATCACGCACAAACACAGGATTGCGAGGTACATAAAGCTGAGGTTGTGGAAATGAATGAAATTGGTCTTGAAGCTCTAAACCCTGTAATTGGGGTGGTGTTGGTGGTTGCATTTGTACCGATATCTCGGGATCAAATGGGGGATGGAGGCCCTCGAATGGAATCAAGGTATCAAGGGCAGGATCTAGGGATATGGGGGTGGATAATGGGGGATGTGCGAGAGAATCCGGG
>JBBPKT010000595.1:0-16391 GCA_038089395.1 Pulveroboletus frians | reverse complement strand
CCAGATGAATCGGCGGATTCCCGGATTCTCTGGGATAGTCTTATAGGTACCATCTGGACGCTGATACTGGGTGGTGACTGATTTGACCAGAAGGTCATCGATGAATGGGTAAGTGTACCTTGGGATCTCATCCTGTAGGATGAACGACATGTCAGCTTGGTAGATCTGTACCGCATTCGTGTATCCCATAGGGATGGTGGTCAGCTGATGCAGACCCATTGGGCTGTTGAATGTGGTGAGGTCACGTGAGTCCAGATGCAACGGACGCTGGTCGTATCTAGCAAAAAGGTCCATCATGCTGTAGACAGCAAAGCCAGCGAATGACTCTGCGAAGTGCTCGACGAATGGTGGGGTTGACGAGTCGCAGATAGTGATGGCATTGAGGGGCTGAAGGTTGTGGATGAGGCAGAGGGATTTGCCGTCCTGCTTGAGGATGCAGAACCAGCGGGATTGGTACGAGGCGGCGGAAGGTTCATAGACACTGGATGTGATCCGGTCCTTGATAATTTGAATTGTGTCCACCCACATCGACGGGGGGACGGGAATGTTGCGTAGTACCCATGGCGTATGGGGCACTGTCGGAATCTTGACTGGTGGGAAATATTTTTCGTTGAGGCACCCCCTTTTGGTAGGCACCCAGGCGAAAGTGGATTCATGCTCGCGAACGAGCCAGCGGACGAGTTTGATTTCTTCTGGCAAAAGCCAGTTCGCAGGATCAAGATCTAAAGTGTTAGCTCAATCCTGAGTAAAACAGACACCGGGTACAAAGTCCGGCGGGTAAAATGGTAATGGGGCCAATCCAGCAAGCAGATCGGCTGGGAGAGAGCGGGTGATGTGAAACTCCTCATCAATGGGAGCCATCACAGCGTGCACCTTCTTGGCTACAGGTTTGTAGACCAAGAAGTGCGAAACAATATCATAAGAATAAATAGAAGTCAGCGCTCAAAGGGCGTCCGACATGAGAGCAGATTGAGTCGAAGATAAAAATGTGTAGTCCGGAGAAGGTGGTAACGGACCAATAGAAAGGGGCAGTAATCATAGATAAGGAGAATAAAAATACAAGTAAACAGCAGGCAGAAGAGACAATGACGAACGAGGAGAAGAGGACGAAAGAAAAATACTATGTTCTCCCTAGGTGGATTCCGGATTATCAACAACTAAAAATCCGCTTCCAGGGTGGATTGATGGACGTTGCATCTCTTGTTCTCACAGCAGCCGGGGCAGCCCTCTGACCAGGCCCGGGTCGGCAATGTATACTGCTTCCCCGTATTGGGGTCGCAAAGGGTCATCGTCTGTGAACCATCTGGGTAGTCGTCAGTGGTCGCACCCATGAGACAATGGAAAGGCCGCCCCAGCAGCAGGTCGAAGTTCACCCAGGCCAGTACCTGGACCTGCAGCATAACCTTGCCCACACCGAAGTCCAAGGCCAGGTTCTCGAGGACGCCAACAGTGGTGTCGATGCTGGTATTGGCGGAAGACATACGCATGGTATGGTCAGACTGGACCAGAAGGCCCAATCCTTCCCATACCCGCTTTGGCATGGCGACAATCTCAGACCCGGAGTCGAGGACACCAAGTATGGTACGACCAGAACAAGTGATGCGTGCCTCAATGGCGTGAAGGGGGACGTTATGGTGAGTGACGATCAATCCGTCCTCATTGTAGAGGACCCGATCACCATACTTGTGGGCGACAGAAGCTGGGTCGAGACCAGCGAGCTCATTAACTTGAACGATGTTAGTAGAAGTAGTGGGCATGACCCTCTTTACCGTAGTGAGGTCGTGAAACTGTTTGTGGAATTTGGGGAATACTGCGAATAAATCCTTGACCAGAACCAGGACAGACACATCCATCACCTGATCCAAGACTCGCTTGGGGGCAGAGTCATTGTCAAGGGGACACGAGTATTTGAACTGGGGGCCAGAAGATGATGGAAAAGAAGTGTTAGCGTTGGGAGCGCGAGACAAAAAATTACCAGTTGAGCCGGATGAAGATGTGCCAGGTCTGGTGGGACCTGTGATAGCTGGAACGGATGACAAGGACGATGGGGCAACAATGCCCCCAGATGATTTGCATGGCTCCGGACGCGACGACGAAGTATTGGGGACTGGGGTAGGAGCACGGGCGGCAGATGACGATGACGATTGTTGTTGTTGGAGTTCTGGCGAGAGAAGCTCCTCTGATACGGATGCGGAACGAGGTGCCAGATACTTGCGAGGTGGGACTTGTACTCCATCGAACCGGACACGCTTGCCCTTGTCCTTCACAGCCTTGTCAGCCTGGAAATTAGCCCAGGCCTGTGTGATGTACAGTTGAAAATCAGGACGATCCACCTCCAGCTCAGACTCGTCATCCGAGGTATGGACTGTGGTGGCCAGGAAGGCGGACGGGTCGATGTTGAGGATGGACGGGGTGTCCGGAAACGCAGCTGACAAAATGTTAGCAGAAACCTGAGAAGACAGAGCTGGGTTGGTAGAAGGACCCGCTTGCCCCGCAGCAAGCATATGGTCAATAGCCTCTTTGAGGCAGTGACAACCTGGGACATGAGGGATACCAGTACCATCTGGCATATAAAGATGGCCATCATAGCCATGGATGATCTTGCTGGTCTGCAAATACTCGATACAAACGGGGCAGGTATGGATATAGTGATCCAGGCTGTTAAACGAGTGTAACTTATCCACTACCCTTTTACTGTAGTATGCACTTAGTTACCTTTTATGGTAATATTACGTAATCATGTACCTACAGTTTCACACTCAGACTACTGAGTTTGAATAAGTCTCTTGACTTGTAACCATCAGCTGAGAGCGTCCCAACAGCCTCAAGCACTCTATGTAAGTCCTATTAGCCATCCTCTGCAGCTACTAGGGTCCTGTCCAACAGTAAGCTTCTTTCACCATTGGCTCGCTGACTCAACGATCAGTAAGCAGTTGTTCTCTCATGTTCTTTTCCTTTCCATACGATTACTCAGCTTCCCTTTGTCCTCGTATATAAACCCCAAGTAGCCCCCCTGTACTCCAGTTTAGACCTACTTGGTATACACTATCCTAAACTCCCCTCTTTGTGTGTCTCTACTCTACACTTGAGTGAGCACTTTAGCTCTCCCCGCATCCCATCCCAATTACAAGGGATTGTCCTCAGTCTACCTGTTCCTTCAGGAAGTCCCTCATCTGGAAACCCCAGGATGAACCCTTGGTCTTGCCACTTGCAAGATACCCCCTTGTCTCTGTCCCTTAGGACCTTCACCAAGTTCACGCTAGACCCTTCGGGATCAAGCATAACATGAACTGCGTCTCATCCTCAATGAAGTTGAGGTGATTGTGGTTGGCCTTGCCACCATGCTTGCCACAAGAACACTTCTTCCCCTTCTTGTCCGCACTGTCACCACCCTGCTGCCCTGAAGGTGCTGGATTGGACTGCTACTGGGACTTGAAGGAGGGGTTACCTTCTGACTTCCTCTTAATGGTGCTGATTTTTTGGGCCTGTTAGGACCCAGAACCGTGGCCTTTGCCACCCATATTGGAGTGTTGCTCCCAGGATAATGTGGTGGCTACCACAATCTCATCAACCATAGGGTCGGCCTGTTTTCCATTGGCATATTTCTTCTGTGCAAGCATTTGCACGATCACGTCCATCATCAGAGGCAACTTCAACAAGACTATTATCGCCTGGATCTTGTCAGGTATCTCATACTTGGCAGTCCTCAACTTCGCAAATTGGTTCTGAAGGTGTTGGAATGCCTGCGAAGGATGGCTGTTGGGAGGGACCTGAACATCCATCATGGCCTTGAACTCCGCATAGACTTGCGGGAGGCCAGACATAGAGTAGTCACTCTTGAGAGCAGTGAGAAGGTTGAAAGCTATGCCATGATGAGAGTATTTGATCTGAAGGACATTGGTCATGTTGAAGATAAGAGTGCAAAGAATGCAAGTGTTCACCTCACTTCAACGAATGTAGAAGTTTTGAGTTTCCACATCATCAAAGCCATCAGGGCCAGGAGGAAAGGGTCCGGGCAAAGTAGTGCACCACATGCTGCCAGTCAAGTTCAGATAGGTGAGCATGGCTGGTCACCAGGTGGCATAGTTCTGCCCATTGAAGATGGGGAGACAGGAGGAGGTCAAGTTATTATTGTTGAAAGACGACATGGTTCTAGATGGGCAAAAATGCGTCAGAATGACATAGATTCCCCTTATACCTAGCGATGATGCAGCCATAGATGGCACAAACAAGTGCTAGAATATGCTCAAGCAGCTAGGTGCAGCTCAGTGGGAGTGAACCCACTGGTGCAAACTAGTGCTTGAATGCGCTCGAGCAGCTAGATGTAGCACAGTGGGGGTGAGCCCACCAGTGCAAGCAAGCGCTCATTTATGCATGAGACAACACTGCAGCCAGAGTAGCTACAGTTGACTCCCTCCTAACCAATGCCCCTTGGTTTGGGGTCTGAGCTATTGGTTATGGGGGAGTATCAGATCTGTGAGAAATCACTTGGTGGCTGACAAAAAAATCTATTTAGCTAGGAATTCTGTACTAGTGACATTACACATCCTTTGCACAGAAATATTGTGTTAAAGTAGTGTCTTTTAAGTGTGCCATACCCTTTATATGTGTCTTCTGCACATATGTATCAAGCATGGCTTTGAGCTTACGTGCAAACAGGTCATTGAGCTCCTTGGTATCCCTCTGTATCAACAACACTGCCTTGATTAGGTCAGCACATGTTGGCACTGGCTCAACCAGTGTGTCATCAACATCTCCCATGTCACTTGTTTCCATGATGACTGACTTCTTGTGCATTCTTTTTGCTTCCATAACAACTTCATATATCTCCTTGTCCATTATGTCAACAATGTGATGGGCTTCAGCTTCAGGGTTCAGAAAATTTGCAATGGCCATTTGATTTGACAGTTGGAGAGCTCTGCACGACACAAGATTGTCTAGAGCCCCCTGGATACACTTCTCAGCTTGCATAATAGGGTTGTCGGGGGGGGGGGGGTTGAGCCAGAAGGATGAACAAGCAACAAGATAGGGAGAGAGGGAAGAATCAGAGATTGATCAAAGCTAGGTAAGATACCTGCTTTTCGCCAGCAGTTACGGATTGTAGCTATATCAATATCACCCCAGGCTTTATCAGTAAGGCACATAGCCTCAAGCTGGTCAAGATCGTAAATCAGTGAGGGTGTCATTCCTGAATTGTAATGGCACATAGCATGTTGGATGAACCTCAAACGATAGTGACTCTTGAAGAAACTAATGATTCCCTGGTCATTAGGTTGGATATGTGAGGTCAAGTTTGGTGTGAAGTTTTCAATGCGTATGTTGGTGAGTGTGTCCGGTATGATGTGACCTGAGAAGTTGTCCTGCAAAAGGAGAACCTTTCTCCCTTCTTGCCTGAGCTTAGCATCCCAATCAGATAACCATTCTTGATATAGCATGGTCATCATCCATGCCTTCATGTTGTTGTGATAATTGAAGCCAAGTTCGGACCTAGTCTTATTATTGAATGCACATGGCCTATATACCTTTCCAATGACAAGCGGAGGGAGCTTTCTCGAGCCATCAGCGTTCGTTGTGAGAAGATAGGTCAATCTGGTTTTTTTCGCTTTAATACCAGAGTGATTTTTGTCAGCAAGTCCTTGATCCGGTGGCATACTGTTAAGTGTCAGGTCAGATTCTCATTCAAATTGAATCCCAAGAGGTGATATATGCATAGAAAAGTGAGGTCTCATCAGTGTTAAAGATGTCGCATGGCCTATAGTCTTGAACTTTAATCAGTTCTCACATGCATGCCCTTTCCATATCAATGGTGTCAGATGACATGGATCCAGCTTCACTGTGATGCTTCATCTGCTTAAGACCATTCCGTGCTTTGTACCAGGTTAACCATCCTTCGCTGAGGCTAAGATGCTCATCATCTGGTATACCTGCAATGTCAGCAAATACCCTCCATTTCTGGTGAAGAACTTTGCCCATTAGCAATAGCTTGTCAGCCATTGCCTTTTGAACCCAAAGGTCCAACATTTCAGTTACCTCTGGATGCTGTGTCTGGCACACTTGCTTTACTGAGCGAGATAGGCCACCACTGCTCTCATGCTCCTCTCACCATCTTGTCTCATGCTTAACCCACTCAGAAATTCTTGGCTGTGAGAGATGAAGGGTGGGATAGACAGTATTGAAATGCCTTGCTGTTTTTGACTGAACCTTGCCATTAGCATGATACCAATTCAAGATTTCAATCCCTTACTTGAGTGACACATTTTCCTTTTTGCTTCCATAAACCTCCTTTGGCCACTGTGGTTGTATACCATTTTGCTGGTCAGTGAGTGGCCCAGAACCAGCACAACCTATAATAAACTTGCATTATTCTAAGCAATAAAAAATGTCACCAATCATACATTTGCGCTTTTTTTCTAGAGAGGGGCCACCTATAGCAAGCTCCATTAAATTTTGTGCAATGGATTTATTCTGCAAATTCAGCTTGCTGAGAGTGTTCTCGTAGTCCATGGCCTTCTCTAATTCATCAACCACCTGTACTTCATTCACAAGATTCCTGGCATTGTCCATCCATTCTTCATCTGCTGCTGAAATCAGCTGGTTAGCCTTTAAGGCAGCCTCAAGTGCAGCTTTGCATGCACATGTTTCATCTTGAAACTTCTTGAGCCCCTTTTTGAGAATGTCAACATGTTTCATGATGAGAAAGCAGCTGGGTGACAATTGAGATGTTATTTTGGGTCATCCTTGCCATGTTGGAATAACCAGACATGCTGATTATATAATACATATGTCCTAATTTGGTAGTATCTATTGGTTTTCTATCCAATATCTTTATTGGTTATCAGTTATCGGTTATGGTTATGAATTTACCGCAAACCAACTTGGGAAACCTAAAAATGTATTGGGTTATAGGGAGTATTGGTTATATAGGGTATCAGTTAGGAGGGAGTTGACTGTAGCAGCCATAAAGGCACTTTGCTATCAGTGCAAACTGTTGCTCATTTGCGCTGAGCCTTTAGCTCAATGTAGTCCAGGTCTAGCTAAATCAACTCAAGCACAGCCATAAGGGTGCAGCCTGAGGATCTGCTGCTGAGCCGGGGCTCATAACCTGTTGAACAGGCACACTACAAGCTACAGAGGTTAGGCTAGTAGGACTTACATAAGTGCAGGTGATTGGTTGATACGTTCATACAAGGTAGTGATAGTAGATCAAGAGATTATTCAAACTCAGACGACTGAGTCCAAATGTACATTATCATACCCTCTGTAACATATTGTTGGCTATGATTCCTAACAGCAACTTATGTGCCTAGTGCTGGCTTGTGGGAATGGATCAAATGATGACTTCCATCAATATTAGAACACTTTCAGAGAGAACCAACATGATATGAGTGAGAACATATGTATGTATATTGCACTTAATCCCTCTAATCAGTATGTTAGGCATATAGAACAGAGACAAATAAATTGGTAATGCTCCATTCTTTAATAGGTATGGTGGTCTAACTCTCAGACAGATTGCAGCAGACAAAATGAAGCAACATTCCAAGGACCACTTCTCTAGAAACTCTAAGCCCTGGACTGTAGGTGAGAGTGTATATGTACTATAGATGGAATATGTATTTGGATGGCATCAGATGGCATCAGTAGAGAGCATGAAATGCAAGATATGCTTATTCAAAGGCAGCAAATGTTATGAACCATCTTCATACCCCTTTCTTCTCTTCATCATGTGACTAGTCACATGACCAGGCCTAGACCATGACATCATATGATGTCATACCTCATGGCTGGCACACCCTTTTAATCTCCATCAACCCTGGTGAGAAGTCTCCCACGACCATGTACTTTAGCTAGCCATGTATAGTAATCTATCTCACAGACCCTATGGTCCATGTGCATCCCTCTGTACTATATAAACCCAGGTGTCTCAGCTGGCATCCCCAGCTTTGACCACCTGTTGTCTCTGGATAATAGTGTGAGCTTGAGCCTGCCCCTTCCCATCTTCTCCTTGCCAGGCTCATAGAAGCCTGTAAAGCCAAGGCCAGTGTGATGGTTGGCAATGATTCATAGCAGCAGATAGTAGCATAAGTGTGCATATAGGAGCTGCTGTAAGCATGTGTTAGTCAAATAGCATTGTGAGGAGTGGATGTTGCAATATGATCACTTATACACAGACACAAATTATCACTACTTGGCATCTGCAGTCACACCACAGCATGCAGTTACACTATTACTTTAATTAAAGAAAAGTGCTACACAATGGTCCTATATGTATATCACAGGAAAGCATGGTCTGACATAGTCTAACATGCCCAAACACACCCAGGAATGTCCAATTTTCACTGGGTATGAAGTGTGAATGGTCCAGTCTTACCTCAGTACAGGATGGAGTCTGACTGAGGTGAGAGCTTATCTACTGGAGATTATGTAATTGTTAGGTAATGTGCTGCTGTCCACGTCCTAGTGTCCAAGTCCATTTGACTACAGTAGATGGAATAAGAATAATAACAACATGGTCTACTGAACTGCTGCTCAGCGTAGTGTGGACAAGCTTGACGCTTGAATGTGTGCCATCATTGATTGCTTCAGCATATCAGAGATTGATTTAGTGTTATGTCACAGTGTGACACTCACTCTGTATGCAGATGGGAAAATTTGCAACACCCTGTCAGTTGCACCTTACACACTGGCATCTCTCTGGCAACATCAACCTGTGCTTTTAAGGGCTCTTTTCTTCAGCACCCTCTCTTTCCATGGTTATTAACAACTTTATGTACTTTTTAATCCATGTGTGGATGAGGGATAATGATATATTTGCAAGTGGTGTACACATTTTGCAACTCCGGCCAAATGATAGTAGGGGCTCGGGAAAGTGGTGCCAAGGGTGGCTTCTCGTTCGCCACGAGGGTCCAAGTCGCTGAGCGTCAAGTGCCAAGACATTGCATAACACCATCTACCCAAAAAGGCGGTGTCATAGCATAGCGCCCAGAAATCAAATAACAGAAGAGCGTCACGACAGCATGTCGTTTGGAGTGCCACAGAATTTTGAGACTGATTGACAGTCGCTTCGGAATTTCAGCGCTGTTCAAGGACGTCCCAACTGATCACCAGGTACCATAGCTGGAAAGTGACCATGACACTTGGTAACCCTTGGTAACTACTTCGACTGGTGAATCTGATAGCCCGTGTCACTGATTCGCTGTCACTCGGAAATTGTGTCTCGTTTTCTCTGTCTGTCTGCAATGAATTTGGCTTTGTTGGATGGCAAGCAGTATTATCTGGGTGGATCGGAAGGCTGTAAATACCTGTGTTACGTGGGCCTGAAGCACGGGGCGCCAAAGCACAGTGAAATAGACGAAAAGCTGGAGTGGCAGTCAAATATTCATGTGACTGGTGTGACATGACTAACTCACTCACAGCTTACGGCAATGTAGACTGATTGGACAGCATTGAATATTTATTCCACATGATAGGGCCAACAGTTTGCCCTGATCAGTCCCTCAAATCTGTCTAGCGTGCCTGGTGGAGTGTTTCCGCTAATATAAAAGCTGGTCCTTCATTCCGTTCGATCATTATCCAGTTTCATCATGGTCGCTGTAAAGTGCACCGTAGCCCTCCTCTTAGCCTGTATCGCGCAGCTTTCGCTTGCTCTCCCAGTGCATTCCACTTCTCCTCCCATGCGGTGGAACTGACCGCTTCATTCTAAAAGGTGGCTGAGCTTGCTGCTCGGGTATGTCATCCTTTTTCAGTTCTCTCGATGTGGCCTCCCTGAAACACTCACCATCAGGATATTTCACATGAGTATGACGCTAGGACTCCCAGCAGTGGAAGTTATGGCTCACACGAATGGTAGATGATGATAAACAACATCGTTTCTTGGTAAGCTTCCTCTTCCCAATGTTCCAGTCTCCATTATGCTAATCCACAAACACGGGGGGATCATAGTTTTATATGCGATCCCACTATCGCATATGGTGTCCATCCTGTCAAGTGCTACTGTTCTCCATTGATCTCTTTCCTACCTTACGCACAAGATAACACTTGATCACCCACTCATTTGGTTTACTCTTCCTGTGCATTTCTGGATGCATTCTGCATATATACTCGGAATATGTATACCCGATATATTTCAAATTGTGTCTCTAATGCCTGCTGCTCACATGTCACATTATTATTTTCTTTTGAGATTACCATCGCGAATGTAGTGGCATTGATCCGTATCTCTGCCGCCGGAAACGAATTGACATACTGTACAGTTAAGAGAATTTCAATGAGTGTCAGCATCGTGGGCGCCGATCGATTTTTCACAGAGCGGGATCACACTTAAGTAAAACCGAGGAATCTGACACAGGTCTTGAGTGGCAGCCTGGTCTGTGCAGGCCAAAGAGGTATCCTGGACTTGTCCTCCCTTCTCACGGAAATATTTTCATTGGCAAACAACTCTGCTGGCCAAGCTCAGCTTCTGGTGCCCTACTTGTTGGCTCAGCTCTTGTTTGGCTGCTATCCGTGTGGGTCACCCAAGAGTATGCCCGTGCTGATTCTACCTAGCATACGGCAAGACAGTGAGGTGTCCTGGATATTATTATCTCACCTCCTTCGGTAAAAACATATCTACAAGTGAAGAAGGGATAGCGCTAGTAGTGCCAAGGATGTCACGAGAAGTGCTCAATTCCCCACATGTAGTCGTGTCTCCTTTAGTACGCAGTGCAGTGGTGGACAGATTCCGCACGGCACGTGCTTCTGTCCTATGCCTCCAGCCCGGGACCCAGCAAGTCACGCGCTGGATCCCTTTCTCCTTTCTCTTGATGCATTCCTCTCATCCACGTTTATTGTGTCAAGAACGTGCAGCTGCAACGTCCACCGAAGAACAAGCGAAGATAGTTAGAGGTGGGACGTTGCCTGGGAAGCAGGATGCCACCCCGCTCAAACACCCGCTCAAACACGTCGGAGGACAGCCAAGCAAGGTTCGTCTCCAATAAGAAGGGCATGCACCATGCTAATAAGCCTTCTCTACTAAGCGTTGTCAGTGAAGGTACTTATCAGTAGTGGCAAGATTGATGGTGGTTGGTAGTAATCGATAGGCGCAGTGTCAAATGTGTGCGTGTGACAATCTTTGCCAAGGGGGGCCAGCCGTTAACTATAGCCAGCGCTCTTATCCATAGAGGCATGTTACTGCAAGCGGGGCAAGCAGAAGGCATAAGTACCGACGGGACCCTAGATGGAATGACTGATCCTTTCCTTCTCGACTTTCGATCTGTGCAGTGCTCTCCATGTCCACGTCCACCAATTTGCTATCTGCTTTGGAGCATATCCAGATGGTGGACTATATGACCAGTACGGCCTGCTCACCTCTTTCGATTTGAACAGTTAAACTTAGCGAGATCAATCCTAGTGGTGATGATCACTGCTGTCATACATGACTACCGTAAGTGAATACTTGCATACATACCAACTTGGAGACATTTGCAATTATGGCATGACAGTTCTCACCTTTTCAAGAGAAGTATGCTAGTTTGCTCGTCTCGTTCTTTACCTGACAGTAATCAAAGGTAGATTATCTTTGGGTAAGGAGGAGACAGCCACAGGGCCAGCTATAGGTCTCTGATTGTCTCGCAGTGCAAGCCCTGGACCTGGGTCTCTACGATCTTTGTCCTGGTGCATTTAAAAGCCCCACCATGTCCCCACTTCTTGTGTTACAATTTGACTTTCTAGGTCCACTATCTTGGTCTTTGTTTCACCATGTGGGCCTATTTTCGCTGTAGTGAATAAAAAACAACAAAATACTGATCAGTTAATTCGTGTTCAAGTATGAGTAGTTTTCGTATGTCCAGAGGTGAATGGGACATGAACTGAGCTAACCTGATGTTTTTACAGTCGACAGAAGCTTTCTCCCTGGACCTGTCAAAGTAAGCGTTCTACTACTCCACCCTGTGCGCAATTGACAATGATATTCCGGCGGTAGATGTATGGGTTTAAACTCAGATTATTAAAACCGCGTTGACACCAGTCCCAAAGGGGTATGCAAATAGATTTACTTCCAACCACGTCATTTGTATAAGTTAACGTCTGCAAGGCAACATATTATATTTGGTGCAGCTCTGGCAGTTTAAGATATTTTACAATGCTGCCGATCATAGTTATCATCCTTCTCTGATTCGTTTCCAGACTGATTTTGGCCACAGTTGTGATGATTTTTCGGGTTTATGCGATGTGGAATCCGTCCAAAAGGATTCTCTATGCCCTGATGGTTGTCTATGTGCCACAGGTTGTCATCCCTGTTGTTTTTGCAGGAGTCTATGGCAGTACCACTAAGAATGTCCATGGTATGTCCCGGGTTATATGTTGTGCATGATTGTAATCTCACGGAGACGTGCGCCATCCCCTGCCACCTTTTCCCCCCTCAAAAGTGACGGTTGCCCACATCTTGGATGTTTCTGTTTGTAGTTTCTCACTGAGCCCCAGCTCGTCAAGCCTTTACTTTTATGGAAAGATCCCCCGATTCATTCTCAGTTCTATGCTCTTGATCCTTGCCATCATCCAAACCGCAAGGCAATCAGTGGATATGTACCAAACGACCAAGCAATGGCAGCCGAACAGGTATATTCAACAGCTCGTGAAAGATGGCGTAATTTACTTTCTCGCGTACGTTCTCCTCTCTCACTCTCCTTTGCCTTTTTTGCCATTCCACTCTGCCCCACTCATCTTTCTTACACTCCACACGTTCAAAAAAAGAAAT
Source organism: Pulveroboletus frians (assembly GCA_038089395.1). NCBI lineage: Eukaryota > Fungi > Basidiomycota > Agaricomycetes > Boletales > Boletaceae > Pulveroboletus > Pulveroboletus frians. The sequence goes on along the minus strand of JBBPKT010000595.1, from coordinate 3,658 downwards.
AAGCACTAACCACTATAATTCTCTCCCATTCCAAACTCGCCAGGGTCATGCTGTTTAACACAAATACCATCATCCAATACCTGCCTTGCGCCAATTCAAATGTGCTGCTCTTTCTGTCCACGCTTTCCTACATCACCATATGCCCCATGATGCCCCGATTCATCATCAGCGTTCAGGAGCTGTATGATCGCGATCTGTCGCAGCGCTGGCAGGGGGTTGACTCTGGCTTCGGTATGTTGTCGCAACTGTCGGAGAGCGATGGTGTGGATGGGCCTGAGATCATCTTCGAGGAACCCAGGCTGCAAGAAGGGCAGGTTGTGAAAATAGAGGTGATCTGACCAGAGATACATCGTCATGTTTAGCTCCAGCTTTGAACTCGGGTACCGAGTGATTCAATGGCAATCCTCGCGGAACACTGTACATGTATGTATACATTCTTTAAAGAAGGGGGGAAATTTAGTAAAACGAAAAATTAGAGTGCATTGGAAATGTATTTCTTATGTCTGCTACTGTCACCGAAAGGACAGAAACCGGGAAGTCATATGTTCACGTCACATCCTCGATCTACTTACTCTACAGAGGCCATTAAGGCGGCCATTCCAGGTTTCAGCCCGAGATGTCAACAGCACCATCCCAATAGGTATTCCTATGTGTCTGACAAGTCACTGCTATCTGTCATTTAAGCTGGGGTAGTCAGGACCGCGGGACCGCCCTCGCCTAGGTGGGACTCCGGTGCCAATACTCCATGTTGCACTAACTGAGATTCATGCCAGCTTGCAGACCTGCTACGATGCCAAGGCTGTTTCCTCACGACTAGACAAACAACCCGAGCTTATTGCGGTGGGGACTGGGAAACAACATACGAAGGCTATTCACGACGAGCGTGACAGAATGGAGGTTGCTTTCATTTTCCAGGTACGAGATCACATGTAGGCGCCAACAGAGAAACAGGGTATAAGTAACAGTCATCAAAAGGACAATAGGCATATGTGACAAGAAAAGAAAAGGTGACCGAGTCCCCTTTCAAACCTGGGACGTATCCTCTCGTGGCAATTGGAGCCGAATTGCCCTGAGCTCGTCCATGTTCCCATCCATGGCTTGACCCTGGCCTGGGGCGGCACCTGCGAATGCAATTGTAGAGATAGCAGTTTCTCTGTAAGCGATGTATTGAGATGCGACCCCGAAACCAGTGTCAATTCCCTCCCGGCGGCCACGGACGTCTTGATCGTACAACTCTCGCACACTGATGATGAACCGAGGCATAATAGAACACATGGCTACATAGGTCAGTGAGGATATGATGTTTAACGTCAGGCCTGTCATTGTCAGGTATTTTTTGACCAGAGAGATGGTATTGAAAAGGGAGTTCCTAAATGTTGAGAAGAAAATGGTTAAGCGGCCGGTTTTGGACACGATGAGGGTGAGATGAACAGGGAAAGATGATGTGAGGGAGAGGAAAGGGTAAGACGTACACGAGGAAATAAAGAATACCGTCTCTGAGAAATAATTGCATGTACCGATTAGCCTCCCACCGCTTGGTTGCTCTATGCATCGCAATCGATTGCTTCAGGGTTTGGATGATGGCAAGAGCCAAGAGTGTAAGACCGAGAATAAATCGCAGGAGTTGAACATATAAGTTAAGGTTGGATGGGATGTTATCCCACAGGCCATCGCAATAAGAGTAATCACCAAGTCGAGTTACTGTGACTGGATAATAACAAGGGAGGTGACGAGAGATTGTCTCCATGAGATGCAGTGACACATGCAGGTTAGCTCGAGACATACCAAGGAGGCAAGTGTGGGGACTATCATACATGCCAGTTAACACAAAAACAGAAACAACTTGTGGCACATAGATAACAAGGAGGCCACAAAGAACCCATTTTGATCGGGCCCACATTGTAAACACCCGCAGGATCATTACCACTGTAATATTGCTTACTGCTTGAATGGAAGAATTTGTAGGGCACAGTAACTCACAATCAGCAGTATTAAAGAATACTTCAAATGTCCATGTTTGAGCTTGATGATATGAAGGGTGATGGACCAGTCCACTTACACCTACATGTATAACTGTTGTCAATACAGTTTTCAAGTAGAAAATGAATGCATACTTCTAGTAGAGAATGGTCAATAATAAAAGAAAGGGGATGAAGGAGATAAACTGACTGTGACAGGGCCAGGTACAAAGGTGCTACCAGCTGCAAATGTACATGCATGACAGACTGAATCAATCTCTGACTGAATTCTGAACATACCAAGGCTAATAAGACTTGAGCACAAATTGACTCTTAACTATATACTTGCTCCACATGATGGTAAAAGTGGACTTACATAGCCCAACAAAGACCAGCATAGTGTTCCTATGAAACCGTTAATCTCGTGTTACTGGGTTGCCTGAGCATGTAACACACCAGAACATAGATGGTGGAGATCAGGGTCCAGGGTCTGCACTGCAGAAATATCGGAAATCCATTTCCCCATTCGTAATTGTGACTGCCTTACCCAAATGTATTCTATCTTGGAACGTTGTCAGCAGACACATGGTATACAACAAAATATCAATATCACACCTCTCTTGAGAAGGTGATAACTACAGTAAAAGAATTGTAATGGTGACTTGAGAGTATAGAGGATACCATGTGCACTAGCGTGACTTACAGTAATCATATACGACAGCAGCGATTACCATCACTGCAATGAATTAAGATTAGCTATCGTGCCAAGGTACAAACTTAAGTGACAGCACTTGTCACATAATTACTCGCCAGGAGAAGCTGTAGCTCAGACTGTAGGTCGGAGGACATGGCAGGCGCAAGAGGAAAAACAGTGTATGTTGATTAATAGTGAGCCAACATTAGGGGAAGAGTCGCCAGTGGTTTCGTCTTGGGCTCACCTGGGGGTTATATTTCCTGTGGTGTGTGAAATAAACCCGTTTGGAAACGGTACACGCACCATACTGCACCGCTCCACACAGCTTGGTGACACAGATGATAAAATTGGATTGCCATCCAGAGAACACGGTATGTGTATGGAGCACGAGCAGCTTTCAAACGAGGCGTCCAACCGTGACGATGATACATCCTATTCCAGGGTTCCGATCACAAGCAACAAACCTTGAACCGTAACCAGTCTTCACTGAGGTTGGCGTGTCGGTCGTTTATGTCAAGGCGCTACGGGATCCGATTAGCCCCAGGGCGAGCGACTTTCGGCCCCACTCCATGACGCTCGGCATTCAAATTTTAAATGTCGCCGGCACTGCTTCCTCGCTTGTTGCACCGGCCCGATATACTTGTGAGCGACTTCGCACTTGTCTGCTCCTACTCCTTCCTGTCAGTGTCAATCTAATTGCATGACCACATAATGTAATACCTACTGGAGAGGCCAGGGTACTGCTCTGATGCTCGGAACCTAACATCGACTGCCGATCGTGAGCCAAGCGTGCAGCTACTCCGCCCGGCAACTCCCTATCATGTGGCGCGCGCCCAGGACAACCCTACTCCTGTAGGACAAAAGAATTTAAGCCGAACGGAGTTTGTAGTGACCTGTTACCGTGAAGAAGCATTACGGTGCATTGTTACAGCAGGGAGAAAAAGTTCCGAGCATAGTCATTGGTACCGACTTCCTCCGAGTCACATAACCTCTCGGTTAAAATCAA
>JBBPKT010000594.1:0-16396 GCA_038089395.1 Pulveroboletus frians | reverse complement strand
CAGACTTTAGTACATTGCGAACAGTCTGAGGAGAGATAGGAGAGGAGAGGGTAGAATTGATGAGATGGGTTGCTTGAACAGCATTTTCAACCTTGCCAGAGGTAATACTAGAGACAATTCTTCTTTTGTCAGCAGAAGAAAGTTTAGAAGGAGGGCCTAATTTGATGTTTTCCCTGCCTGGATGGATTTATTCAAGAACCCTGGCCACAGTGGATTTCCCCAGACCAGTTTGAGAGGATATATTCCTAGCAAAAAGGCCAGATTCAGAGAGAAAGAGAATATGAGCTCTAGCAGAGATTGAAATTGGTTTCATGATGAAGTAAGGCTAGCTGGATGGTATCTCTGCTCTTTATAGTGCCTAGAGTTATGTAAGTTACATAATAACACAAGGTTTAAACTCAGCATCCATCAGAACATTATGTTATTTACTAAAAAATGACTAACAATATTATGCTCAAATAAGTGTCCCAATAACATGTCATTTTGAAATTGTTATATCTCAGTGCCATGGCAACAAAATCACATGACTAAGAGCTCATCTTCAGGGTAGGAGTTAGGGCTATTTATGACCCTGAAAGTGTCAGAGCTAATACATTTTGGTTCTCTTGCAAATATCAAGTCTATCCAAAATGGCCAAATATTGGGACACTTATTTGAGCCACTGTAAACCAAGTAGGTCTAAGCTGGAATACATGAGAGCTACTTGGGGGTTTATATATGAGAATGAGGGGGAGCTGAGTAATCATATAGAAACAAGGAGAATAAGAAAGAACAAATGGCTGACTGATTGTTGAGTCAGCAAGCCAATAGCAAAAGGAGCTCAGTTGATAAGCAAGGAATATTCTGGAAAATGGGAAAAGGAACAAGCACATGATGGAGGGAACCATGAGCTTAGCATAATCAGAACTAAGTGAGGAGAGGTAAGTCCAGTAATAAAAGGAAAAGATGTAACATGGACACAAATCATAACAATATGCTTCCACTTTGCCTAACATACCTTTCCATGCATTCCTCCATTCCTCTATCTGGACTCTGAACTGGACTTCTAGTATATAATCCTCTTGTACTCTGCCTTGTATCCCAGTACAAATATTGAGTTAATCTTCTCCTGATCTTTGTCTGATCTCCTCCCCTCTCTCTTCCTCTCTCCTTTCTCTCTATGAAATACAAGGACCAAATCTTGACAAGGGTGCAACACATAAGTCCTGCACCAACATCCTCCTAGGTATCTCTTCACCACTCTGACCTTCATCCATCCTCCAATGAACTTCATATACTAACCTTCAGACCTCCCATTGGACTTGAGTCCAGAGGACCCAGACTTGACAATATGCCAAGTAGGTCTAAGCTGGAGACATACTAGTACTGCTTGACAGTTTTATATATGATGATGAAGGGTTGCTGAGTAATTGTATAGAAACTGAGAGAACATGAAAGAACAAAAAGTTGACTGATTATTGAGTCAGTGATCCAATAGCAAAAGAGGAGCAATAAGTAATCATAAAACAAAGGAGAACATGAAGGAATAATGGTCACATGGTCAATGGAACTATGAACCTAGAATAAAGAGAACTAGGTGAGGAGAGGTATAAGTCCAACAAAAGGAAAAAGAGGCAGATGTAAGACAAATTGTAACAAGTAGTACTTGCCCTGTAATTAGTCCTTGTACCTGGAATTCTCATTACTCTTGTGCATTCTCTGTACATGTGCCTTAGCCTTGACTTAGTTTGTACATCAGGCCTTCCTTCAGCCTCTCACTGTGGGTCTGATCCTGATACAGAGCTGTTATAAACAACAGCATTTCTATTTAGTGTCCACAATAGAAATGCATCAACACACATCTGAATAGAATGTTTTTTGTTTCAATTTTGTTGCTCAAATAATGTGGTTAATCCATTTGGTACATCAATGACTAGATTTCCGACCCCAGTGGCAGCGAATCTTTGCTGATTGGCCACTGTGAAGGATTTCGGGGGAATGGATTTCAGGTTAGTCATACGGTCGCAATCTGGGGTGAGGTGCCTTGTGGTTCCTGAATCGTAAAGCTCTACTCGAGTGCTGGGTGGCAACGTTTCTCCAGCCGGAGCGGCTAAATCACCATCGCTTCCCGAGTCGTCATCCTCATTCCATCCGCAGCCCCATGGGCTGTCATCTCCTGCGTCAGAGAACCAGTCTTCATCCTCGTCCTCACTGTCCATGTCGTCACGCCACTCCGCAGCTGGGTGGTCGGGTAATGTGTCATCGTTGCTATCTGTCTCCAAATCAGGTAGGGAGTTGCCGCTGTCATCCGTGTCGGAGTTGGGCAGGGAGTTGCTGTCGTTGCCGCTGTCAGAATCGAGTGGGGATTCATCGTCACTAAAAACACCAAAAATGCCATCGCCATTGCTATCGTCAAGCGCTGCCACATGAGCACTGCCAGTATGGTGCATGGTGTTCTTTTTATCCCCTTCTGGCGCCTTATCGCATTTGGCAGCCAGATGCTTATCTGACCCGCACGTCCAGCACAGTCATTTCGCCCTATCACCATGATGAGCATGTCCTCCGCGTCCTCGTCCACGGGGTCGCAAGGGTGTGCTAACGGCCATTGCTTCATCGCGATCCTTCGCGTCGTGCCAGTGAGTCGATTTGGCTTTGTATCAGTCAGATTCTTCGCTGATGAGGGAGATTAACGTGTCGGGATCGATAGTTTTCAACGAAGCATATAGTCGTGCCACTGCAAGCTGAGCAGAGGCGAAGTTTGCGAGGGAGTTGGGCAGCAAGTGTATAATCGTCAAACGGTAATCCTTTTTGTCAACGTCTACTCCAACGCACACTAATTCTTCTCGCTTGGTCTGGAGGTCATCGAGAAATTGGCGAACATCACCACCTTTCGGCAATTTGGAGTCAAGAAACTGGGAGTGTAGCTCTGTTTGCGCGTATGCGCCTTTCTCCGTGTACTCTCATGTGATCTCCTTCCACATATGTTCCACAGTGGTGAGCTTGCGTACCTTAAGTGCGGTCGAGTCCGGGATCCGCTGGGTAAGCAAGTGCTTGGAGATTCCCTCATTTTTCCTCCACTTATCGAGCTCCGTTTTTTCGTCAGCTGTCAGAGGAGTCTGGCTCTTTGGCATCGTGGCTGTGCCATCAAAATGGCCCCACATCTCTTTCGCCTCGACGGCTACCTGGAAACGGAAAGCGAATATCACCCAGTTGGTTCCTTTAACGTCCAACTTGGGTACGTTGTTTGGGAGGGTGTCTGTGGTGAGTGAAATCGTCGTCATGGTTATCAGTGGAACTAATTGTTTCTTTATTTGAGGAAGTCGGGGCTCATAACCTCAAGGGTTACGAGCAAGGTGGCACGAGGGACGGAGTCTGCGAGTAACGGCACTCAGTCGTTGCACGGGCAATCGGACTGTATATATTACCTGCGAGTAACAGCACTATGGACATCGTAAGTATGGCAGTAGATATAATGTCGTGTATCTATACTTACCTCAGTTGTTGCACGGGCAATCGGACTGAGGTACCATGGATGCTATCGGGTGACTAAATACCTGATGTGCCACTGACAAATACAAAGGGAAAAAAGCATATGACAGAATAAAGGGCGACCGAGTATGAAAGGGATAAAAGGCTATGATGTTTACAAAGGGAAATGAAAATAGACGTATCATAAGTTGTACCGCTGTGGCTGCGCGCACGGTTGCCATATTCTGACAACTCTCCCTCAAACAAAGTGTGGTTGTACTCTAAGAAAAGAATAAAACCAAATGAAATGAATACCTTCTTCAGCAACAAATGCAAAGGCTTCATTCCTAATGAAAATGTATAAAAAGATGATATTTGATGCATCTGATGCATCCTGAAAGTCCTGCATTCAAGCAGTGTCCAAATAAGGAAAGTCGCGCCTCGGTTGTGTCCATTCGTCCCAATATGGAAGTTGCGGCTCGGCTAAAACCTTGCGCTTGTCTCTCTGCGTGCAATTGCCATCAATCGCCTCTAACACCGTCAGTAACACAAGTCACAACTCGGCGTCACACCTGCATCATGTTCAACATGCGTGGAATGAATCCGGCACATCCGATCGACCCGATATGGCCCTGGTGTGCCTGGATAATGGGGTAAGTCAGTTTTATCGTGCTGACCTGACTAACGCTTCTAGTGCGTGGCTTCAACCTGCCACGACGGCACAGTCCGTTCGACGGTATGATGGGGCGTCAGGCTTGATGGTTGGGTGGTATGGATGGTCCAGGTGCGTTCAACCATTTCGTCTCACACCACCAGCGCTCTGACTGCTTGCCCTCAGCTAGCAGTCGCATTTCAACTTGTTTCGAGTCGTGGTGCGTGCCACTCGTTGCGCCATCCATCCAGCATCCTGTATGGCCCATCAGGACTCCATCACAAACCCTATCACAGCTCCAACCACTGCTGCCGTCTCCTAGCTCGCCCAGCTCGTCCAGCTCGACCCTTGGCCCAGCAACCTGACACAGTGCGTCCGTTTCGACACGGCCACTGTCGTCTTTGTCCCCTGGACACTCCTGGTCACTGGGATGACCATCAGGTAGGTGCACTTCACCTTCCGGGTCATATACAGTGTGCCTCGGGCCTGCAGACCTCATAGGTGAGTCTGACCATTCCGCATTAACGTACCGCCGCGCTGACAATACTTGCAGCTTCTTCATCTGTCCATCGATGTTCTCGACACGGGCCAATGCCCTTGACACATCCGTCATGTCATGAGGTCGTCCGACATCGCTGCTCACCAGGTACAGTCGCTCTCCCTCGAGCTCAGCGCTCAGGGATTTGCAACATCGTCGCATGGCTCTCACTAACCCGTTTGCAGCTTCCTCGGCGCCTTTCAACACTCCTCGAGTGGGTGCCATGCTGCAGGTGAGTCCAGCATTGTAGCTCGCCAGTACTGACCACCCTCCCTCAAGCTCAATGCTCAGGGACTCGTTTCCTTGCTGTGCAGGTATCTCGTGCGGATCGGGTGTACTAATGACATCGTCAGCTGTGTCATCAGGGTCGTCAACGTTGGGGTTGTCCTTGGCAACAGCGACAGGCCTGTCAGACAGCGCTGAGGTCTCCTTGGCACTGTCTGCGATGACATGCGCAGGTGAGTCTTCCTCAACCTGCTGCTCCAGTCGTCCACGTGCCTGTCCTGACCTATTGCACAGCATCTCGCCGCTCGTGCGTCACAGCTCGCAACTTGGCTGCCGGTCACCACTCTCCCCTTCGAGCTCGACGCTCGAGGGGTCAGCCAATCCATTCGCAGCATCGTCAGGTGGCTTGCATGGCTTAGGAAGTTGTGGCAGGTCCACTGGTACGTCGTTGTCATCCACCACTGTGTGCTAACGACCTTCCTCGCCCACTGTTGCAGATTGCACATGGGCTCGGCACATGGACCATCTCACCTCCTCAATCTGCACAGTGCGGCATTGCGACATACGCTCCACCTCCAGCTCCACCTTCAAAACCTTGGCCCAGTTCCTGGGTTCATCGCAAGGGTCCAGTAGTGCATTCTCTGCACAGTCAGGAGGATCTGTTGGTATCACTGGTGCGTATCCGTTTATATCGCGAGTGCACCCACCCACTGGTCGGTCCTCGACCACACTGACCAGAGTTTCACCTCCAGTCGTCGGCATCCACAGCTCATCTGCCTGCTCGCCCAATTTGCCAGGGTGACTGCCGACTTCCAGTATTGCGGCCTCGACCCATTGGACCCAACTGACCACCCCCGCGCTTACAGCAGCGACAGGTGGCCCACCCGGTATGCCACTCACATCGACAGCACCCTCCGTGGCCTGTCCAATTGCACTAGCCACCCCCACGCTCACAGCAGCGACAGGTGGCTCTGTGGATGCATCTGGATGATGCTCGTCATCACCCGGTGTGTCCCCAGGGTCCTCTGTCGTGTTCCCTGGTCCAGTGTCCTTGCCACTCGGGCTGCCAGCATCTCGCTGCAACCTAGCGCTGTCAGTGTTGTTGGTTGCCAACCGATCACATTGCTTCCCCTCGAGTGACACGCTGACAGTGTCCGGTGCGTCTCCATTTCTAACACGAGTGCACTCACTCACCAGGGGTTTCCCTTCAGTATCCGCGACCTCCTTTTGGTCCCGGCTGGCTTCCTCAACGGACTCGCGCATGTGGCTGACCTCAGTGTCACCACTGTCGCTCCGACTGTCCATGTCGTCGTGGCCCATGCTAGCAGCCTTCTCGGCTCCGGCTCCTCGCCAGCTGACATCCTCAGCCCTCTCGCCCTCGCTGCCTGCCCTCTCGACCATAGTGGTCCCATGACCCGGTCCCTTGACCTCTCGGCATTCCCGCGCCTTGTGACCAATCTCACCACACCTCCAACAGGTGCCGCCGAACCACCTCGGCATTGGCGCAGCCACTCGTGCTGTCTCGTCAGGTACCCTAGACTTTCCTGTAGCCATTTTAGTAGCTACCACAGTCTTGTCAAACCATTGTGTGAGGTATTCCCAGAACTTTCACGCCGTTCCGAGATGATAAACTGAAATTAAAATCGAGTCTGGCAAACTCGAGGTGACAATGAATTGCGCCATTGTCTCAGACTGATGGTCCACATTCGTGGCTGTACCCGCAAGATATTCCCGCAGCCCGTGGTCCTCGATAGTCCCAACAACTTTCTCGCGTCATGCTAACCAATTCCCGCCGTCCGGCCTAAGCTCCAAGACTTCGTCTTCATCAAGCCAAGCCATGGGGAATGTCCTAGGTTGGTGAGTGGGCTAATGAGCACACTCGGGGCTCATAACCTTTTAGCGCAAGAAAGTGAGAAGTGGTCCAATAGGACGCCCAATAGCCCAATGGGTGGAGAAAGTCGTTATGGTTATTATGGGTAGAGGATGTAGTACAGTCCGAAGGTTGTCCATGATTATGTAATCGCGGTGGCTCTATGACCACACTACATTTGAACTAAGGTGCACATGCAATATGCGACAACACGATGGGTGATGACGAACATCATCCAGACATGCCCACAAAGCCACCCAATGAGCCTAAGGGCAGGAGGGGGCGAGAGGGCCAAGATGGCGAGTTGAGGGTCAAGGAGGCCAAGTTGGAGGCCAAGAGAGAACCTGCAGAGGGTGCGGGCGATAAACATCGACCCGAGACACCTGACAGAGCCAGTGATGCACCTGAGAGTCGAGAGATCCAACCCCTGCGTGTCGAGCTCGAGGGGGAGCAGCTGGGATCTGCAAGCCCCGAAACCGCAGTTGCTGGGACTGAAGTGGGTGTGCCAGGACACTTGAACAGCAGTGAGGACATGGCAAACATACTGAAGAAACTGTCAAATAGGTCAGAAAGTCAGCACGAAGGGTTAGAATGCCAGGTTGAGGAGAACTCACCTGAAGGAGCTCAAGATGACCCAAGCAACCTGAACAGCCATGAAGCAGCGGCACCAGATGGTCCTACCAGTATGGTAGAGGACCCTGCAGGTGAAGGGAATGACACCAACGACCACCCAATTGCACCATGCCAAGGTGCAGACCAATCTAAGGTCAGGGAGAGGCCATGTGTGAGACATGCTGTACATGATCCAGGAGGCGAAGTGGACACACCTGGAGGCTACCAGGAGCCACTGGAAGGTGCTGGATGTGCACTGGATGGATATGGCATTGAGACGAGCATATCAGGTCGAGATCCTGGGCCAGGAGGCCAGATGGGTGAGCAAGTTGAGTGAGCCGAAACGGGACCTGTTGAGGGCGATTGGAACTGCAGGAACGATGGAGATGGAACCTATATGGGCCAGATGACATGCAGGATGGATGGCACAGTGAGCGGGACATGCTGCGACTCAAAGCGACTCAAAACAAGCCTGCTAGCTAGAAAAAAGTCAGGTCAGCGAGAATCCCAAAGGTGCAAAGTGAGCGACATACCTGAGCCATCCACACCACTCCACAACCACCTGCGACACCCTATAAGCAAGTACACCAGCCATGTCGACGACCTGAGGCAACCAAGTCAAGATAGAGGGCCTGGAGGTGAGTTGAGCGAGTTGGGCCAACTGGAACCTGACAAGGGCAGCTGGGACTGCGCAAACACTTTGGATAGTGCCCAGATGGATGCCAGAGTGTGCTGAATGGATGGCACAATGAGCAGAGCATGCCATGACTCAATCCGAGTCAAAATGGATCTGCTAGCTGAAGCAGAAGAAAATCAGCAAGAATGGTATAGATGATGCGCAGCACACGTACCTGTACCACCCAACGGACCAGGGAAGGTCCCTAGATGTCCTCCTGGACACCTGAACCCACCACACTGACGTGGAAAGCTGAAGGTCACCACCTAGAGATCAGCTGCTAGGGTGTACATATCGGGTTGAACAACCCATGTAAAGGACGTACCAAGCTGATTGAACTGTCGGGATAGGCTGTACACGATGTACTGAGCCAGGGAGTGGTGATCCAGGACCATGGAACATGACTGGGGAGGTGTAGAGTCGATTGAGGATGGACCATGCACACGGAAGTCAGAGCGGATGGCCGCGAGCTGCGAGTTACCATATATGGTAACTGTTCAGCACTGCGACATGGACTCATCGTAAATCACATGGACTCACCAAACTAATCCAGATTCAACCCGAGGCGCACAGGAAGCTCGACATATATTCATAGAAGGCTACAATACTCTGCACATATGCAATGATGCTGCAAAATGAGTCAAGGAGATGAGATGCCACCCTCAGGCAAGTCCAACTGCACCCGAGGCGCAATTACCTGATTAGGAAGGTGTGCATGCAGACTATGCTGTGACCATATGGATTCGACCGGACTACCTCACGGACTCAAAAGATACCCAGATTCTTGATACCGGATACCCATACTTGTGATGGAACCTATTGGAGGTATTTTTCCCTTTGATTATTTAGGTTCCTCCTACTAAACTACCACATCTTCACTTGAGGGAGTGTGTTGTTGCATATTGCATTCTTGATATGGTAGTCAACTAGTGCTTATGTAATCAGTGTTACATCGGCCGCTTTACTGTAGAGTCTTACCTTAGTGACTTATACTGAGGTACTACAGGTAATTGGTACTACATCAATACAGTAACTTATACTGAGGTACTACAGCACCCACCTACTTGTTTCAACAAGGTGTCCCCAGGGTTTAACCCAAGGAACAAGTGGCCAAAGCTGGGGATGCCAGCTGCCCTATCATCGGCCCAATCCAGTGAAGGGCGGCAACAATGTATGACAGACACGGTGGGCAATCAGGGTTCCCTCAGAGGGGAATCATATCGTGATTCACGGTATGCTCTTGTGGAGTCCAACACACACTTGGCAAGCATGCACAACCACAGTGCACGTGTGGCTTTCATCGATGCACCCAGGCAGAGAGCTCTCCTATGCAGATCAACCTTGTTGCCTTGCCTGGAGTGAGGTACTGGCTGTAAAAGCCATCACAGTGCTCGCACGTATGCAGAACTTGGGCAACATCACAGGTGGAAAGAGATGTCAGTGAGATTGTTTAGAGATGCATTCAGTCTCGCCAGGTTCTTGTCGAATGGCGGCGGCGATGCGATCTAGAAGACACTCGCTCCCAAGGAGTAACCAAAGATGCTGCGAGACCCATTGGTCTCTATCATGACCAGGAGGGATAGGAGGAACATGTAGCTCAGCTGGACTGGGCAGATGGTTGCAGATCCAAATTCTTCCAACTTGGACTACTCCGAGGCTGCCTGCACTGACACGGGCAAACAACCAGCCGTGCTCTCCCTAGGCGTCGTGGCCAGGATATGAACATGTGCCTCCGATAATGAAAACGAGGAAGAACGTGGAGGTGCAGTCGCAGGTCCTTTGCCCGATGCTTTTCGCATGAATTATAATTGATCCTGTTTCATCTAATACCCCTGAAATATCCGTACAACCTTGATTTACTCGGCTACACCACACCCGAGAACACGACAGCGCACACGCTTGCGATGCCCTTTCGTCGTCGCCGCGTACCTGTCGTGCGTACTTGCCAACTTTGGGCACTCACTGCGCCTTTCCGGACGCAACCTTGGGCGTGCTCTGTACGGCGACGGCGAGAGAAGTGATCATGTCAGCACCAAGGCGCCATACGATCATGCTCGGGAACAACAGCCAAAGCCTATCCCAAGTACGCCAACGGATCACACGGGGGAGGCACAGGACGAGAGGGGCACAAGTCGAGAGGGGCACAGGTCGTCAGCGTACACGACCTATACGAGACAAGGCACACGCACCCGTTCGGGAATAGCCAGAGCACGACGAATGTGTCCCACGCATTGTGCCCAATAGCACACAAATTGCAATAGTACTGGATCGCCCAGTAAAGCACCGTCTTGGAAAGCGTCATGATCGCCGCAGCGAACCCGACCAGTGGTGCACCTGGCCAACCGGAAATGTGCGCAAGATAGAGATAAGCGACATTCATCACCGTCTCCACCACATTGAGAAGGGCTGGTCCGAGGAGGTTGAATAAAGCCGAGACAGGGAGGGATAGGCTTACACTGTGCGTTGGTGAACCCGTCGTTCTTTTCGATTGCCGGTAGACCGTACACCTGCCGTAATATATGAGCAGCGTCCGGCGCCATCAAGGTGGACTCACGTAGTCAATATCCTGGTATAGACCATATGGCTCCCAAATCCAGTGAAGATCGCCCCCGATCATTGAGCGCGGTCTAGGACGTTGGGTGAGGTTGCAAGCTAGCAGAGATAAGAGACAAGAGACAGACCTCATGAAACAGTACATGGCATCCCAGATGATGACGGGTGCAGTCACGAAGAACCAGAGTGAGATCCAGGTATGCGTCTTGACGGCCATCGTCTCTGATGCACAGGAGGGAGAGTCGGTCAGTCCTGGAGGGAGCGCGCAAGACAGAAAAAAAACCAAAAGAAGGTATTGTAGATGGGACGATTCCCATATCAAGTAGCACAACACACACGCGTACCACATGATTTGGATTTGGGCGGGTTCGCCAGTGAGCGGGTAGCAACAGCGTCGCCAACCGGTGCCGGTTCGCACATCGAAGGGACACGAGATAAGGGCGCACATCCATCATGGACAGCGTCATTGGACTGCGTCTCTCCTTCGAACTCGACCCTGAGCTGTGTGGTGCGAATACAGGTGTCTTCGGGAAGGGTATCCCATTGAGAGAGGTGAGCAGCAGAGAAGATGGGCACGAAGGGAAGCTTGGACATGAGATAGACGGAAGGGACGCTCGTTGGCCTTGCCACTCGCCTCGCATCCGTTCAAACGGACACGCCGTTGCAGCGTGGCCTCTCCGTCGCCCCCAAGCATGTCCATATCCAGGACAAAGAAGGTGAGCAGCAAAGTCACTATGGCGTCGTTGGCTGATCAAGTTCAAGCAGTCGTGAGGAGACACCGCCAACACAATAGACAGCGCTCGGCTAATTCATTTCAACGGCCAATTCATTGGAAGCCATCGAGCTCGTGCTCGTCTGGACTCTTTGTATGACCAGCAATCTTGAATGCCTCGAATCCGTTGCAGACACCATCGTCTCCTCGTATCAACTGAGGGTACCTCAGAAAACGGGACAACGGATGTGAAAAGTGGCGTGGACAGGACACCGGACACCGCCCGCACAACGATCAAGTACTAGCGCACACAGTACAGCGGAGCATACAAAAACATGTCCTGTCCAAGAAAATAGAGTAGGAGGTGGGACATACATAAAAGTCACTATCAATGTCATCTTTGTTGGATGCAAACACAACACTGGCCCAGTGTCAGGGGCATGCCAGCTCGCCGAAACATTAAATGAGCACGCAATGTCAAGTTAATAGAATGATTCACGCTAACTGTGACCTTTCTCGTGATCCCCTGTTACGACACAACGAAGATATGAGTAACGAGACAATCCAGCTTTGACAGGGACACGCCATCCCGTCTGTTCGATGAGTGCCCAGAAAAGTAGGTCTTGATCGTCAATTCCCCATCTCACATGAATGAACTTCTTGCTTTCTCGCAATTGCATAAAACCGGCTCTGCTGATCTGACAAGACAAATTACAATTAGCCACACGAGGCAAAAATTCGGCCGCGAGAGAGTGAGACAGTGTCGGAAAGGAAGGTTAGAATTGGATATTCCCGGGGCAAGCCCTGAGCGTGTCAAACGTGAGTTGGAATAGGAACGAACCGAGTGAGGGGTACCAAGAACAACCAAGACATGTTTCATTGTCGAAGAACGTCAGCTTCCATGGAACAAGAGCGGAACTCCCCCAGTGGGAGGAGGCTGGGGGCAAAGTAGTGAGGATATATCATCCCGGACGATCCAAACACCCTTGATTACAGAGTTGGAACCCTCATGCAGCCTGTGGTCGTTTTCCAAACGAACGCTGGTATTGGTAGGCTCAACCGAGGAGGCGTAAGAGAGGTGTCTAGCTGGTTCCTGCGAACTGACTTACGAACCAACGTCGATGAAGCCAACCAAAGTTGGCTTGTACAATTTGGGTATAACTGCACTGTCTTGGAGAGCTTGGCCACGCCAGGTTTCGCTAGACGACATCCCTAAATCTGGCATGAATCACAGAATGATCATCAAAAGCACAGCGTACATGGCACGTTTGATGACCAGTTTACGCTGCGGATAAAAGTAAGGAACAATGAACCTTTTGCACCGGATGGGGGAGCCCCCGTGGAAGGGTGCTAAAGTGATAAAAATTGTCGGGTACAACCAACATCATCCATCTATCAACTCACTGATTGCATCCTCATCTTCTGTACAGTGGCAACAAGTTACGAGGCAAGGAATCAGAGAGCTAGTCACAAGGATGGTTGTCCAAGGAGTGGACGTACCAGGCTCTTACATACCGCCGCTCTCTAGTCTGGTGGCCTGCTCGTCTAAAAGAGGTAGCTGCATAAACGACCCGACGGTTTTGTCTCTTTGCCTCTTTAGGACGGGCTGATCACCGGACTAAACGGCCCTGCAACCGGATGTGGCCGTAACGAATCACAACTAGGACACCAATCGCACGAGTAGGATGGAAGTAGAGTGATCATCGCGCTGCTGGGGCCAACGGTGACCCAGGGAATAGGTGCATAATCAGACCTCACCTCCGTTATGGACTTTGCATACGCACTCAGTCAGGAATAGTGATTTAGGGAAGGAACCCGTAACACCAAGTCTTCTGTCTGTCATTTTGTCAGTCCGTTTGTATCACAAGAGTTCCAACTAAGCAATACCGTTGCCTGAGCAGATTCAGCATCTTCTGCTCCACCCGGTTTCACTTCAGGTCTATTTGGGGGTCAACAGGAAATGGTTGTCTTGGGCGCATCTTTTCGTACCGCCCCAAGCTGGTGATTGTGCTCGATGATGCTCATCCTCTCGCTCCACTGCACCGTAGTGGACGTCGTCTGGTGGATATCCTGCGCAGAATTGTAAATGCGTCTTCGCAGAGATGGGATCATCCGAGGAAGGAGTGTATCGAACGAGGCTGCACATCAGTCGCAGGTTACCATCCCTTGTGAAATGAAAAATGAAATGAATGAATGAAAAGTGTTACCAACTTGATCACTTCTATCATCCCATTCGGATTCACCAAGAAGAAAGATGTCTGCCCTGACGGCCCGGATCCACATGTCTTGACACATTCTCATAACCTTGACGGTCCCCACTTCTCGTGTCTGAGTGTCGTGCATGTCATGATTGCGAATGCGGGATGATTCATCTCCAGTGCGTTCTCAGTGCGGTAATCTTGCAGATCCGTTCTCGGTGGTTTTCAGACGCTCGGACGCTTCTTCTAATCAGTGCTCGGACACCCGATACTTAACAGGCACTTCTTAGAATGTCCGACTCGAGTCAAGTATCGCGGCTATATCCATGATGACGTACTGTCATTCAAACATGTGTCCCCAATGTCACCACCGATTCGGATAGTCGAAGCAGGGTTGCCATTCTGGTCTGCTTTTCACGTTGCTCATATACCGAGGTACTGACACCGTGATAGCCACTGAAGTCAACATCCGTAGGTTTGCCAGTAACGCGAATCCTAGAGAAGGCATGCAAAAGTCAAGCCGCGTGTGGGCTCGCGGTATCGATATGGATGAGCTGGCCGGTTTCTCATGTCAGCAACGTCCCATTTGGTCGACAATAGTTCTGTTAGCTTGGGGGATCGTTGTCGGATCGTCAATGAAGTATGCCCCGGAGAAAAGGGAACGTACTCTTACTGAAATCTACACTGATGAAAAACCGTTGGAGAACTGCCTCTCTTGCAGGCTCAGGGAAGGAACGACCGAACCATAATCAACCAATTCAGTGGAGCTGTGGACGACAGATGTATTTGCTCGGAAGACAGGTGATGACATTGCAGACGTGAAGAGACCACCAGCAAATCATTACTGCGATTAACCCCATGCTGCTGTCGTGCTGTGTGTGAAACCGTCAGATACGACACGCGACATTGAAGACTGCCCCGACAAAACTGAACTGACTCACCTATAGTTTACGATGAGATGGCCGTCCGTCGCAAAAGACTGCCCAACAATGACCTGAGCCTGAACCACGATGCCATTGGCCGAGCCATGCACCCACCTTGAACAAATTCGACACTGTATCGTCCGGTGCAGGCGAGAACGCCAAATTGATATACGTAAACTTGGTGTTTTCGTCACGCGATCACAACCACAAGAGAGAGGGGAACAGAATAGCGTCAGCTCGTGTAGTCACTTTGAAACGAGAAAGAGCAGAACGAGATCCGAGAAGGGAGAAAAGGAAATCCCATACCAATGGCTCCCCTGCCTTCCAGCCCAACTCCTTCCTCAAGAATTGGATCACTGCTTGAAACCGGTTCGCAGCCGTAATCTTGTAAAAGTTTTGCTTCATGATGGGCGCATTGCCCACAGCCTTGAAACGCACGACCACTGTCGCCCGCGCCCAACACAAAATTAAGATCATGATCCCCGGTCAGGACGTGCGATACATCAAACCCGTCAGACGGACCTTTCGAGGGATCCTTTTTCTTGTAGTTTTCCAAGGCCTGGATGGCTTGGATGAGAGACTCGCCACCTTCGCCCGGTGTCCAAGGAAGGGCGGTCTGGCGGCCGAGATCTTCTGGGCTGCCCGGTAGTTGCGCCATATCGGTGGTGATGGTCTGCTGTCAACGCCGTGCTATCAGACAAATAAGGCAATTGCTAGCTTAGCACCAGACTTGACACTCGCCAGCAAAGGGCCACACGTTCCTCGACCTTCTCCT
Organism: Pulveroboletus frians; assembly: GCA_038089395.1. NCBI lineage: Eukaryota > Fungi > Basidiomycota > Agaricomycetes > Boletales > Boletaceae > Pulveroboletus > Pulveroboletus frians. The sequence continues at coordinate 1,215 of JBBPKT010000594.1, read as the reverse complement.
GATCTATATTTTCTACAATCATGACCAAGGTGAGTCGTCTTGTAGGTGTTGCAATGGGAAACGGATACCGGGCAGCCAGGCACCCCGTCCAGACGATTGACGTGACCACAGTCTACGCTTTGGCACTGGACCCGTCGGACTTGGTCATCGCGTAAAACGCTGGCCGGCGACTTGGTTGGACCACGGAGTCACCCTGGCGAGGGGCCGGCCCTGTTTCTATTCTTCTTTGTGCACCCCACGAGTGCGCGTTCACGTCCTTGGACCTTTTCGTGCTGACGGGGAATCGGTGTCGGACCTCAGCCCGTTCATTACCACGTGGCAGAGCGTCTCTGGGCCAGACGAGAGGGCCCGCCGATGTATTGTCTATTGCTCGCCCCAGACAGACATGTCACTCCCTTGTTTTCCCGGGGCAGCAACCTCTGACTACGAGATCCAGAATCATGTACGGCGACGTTTTGGGACTGCCCGCCTCTCCTCCCCATGCCTCGAGTCCCTTGTTACCCAAGCCTCACTCATCGCCGCCCGCCGTGTCGTTTCTTAGATGCTTGTTTCATCCAGACAAGGGACCGTTCAGCGCGATATGCCGTACCACCTTTACAACAGTTGGACGTCCGAGGACATCGATGCGGGGATCCCTATGCTCCAACCTCGGGGTCGTTTCCACCTCGAGATCTTGACACGTTGATATAGTTGTTCGCCTGAAGATTCCAATCGACCCCTGAAAGGCCTAAAGAGACATCATTTCCTACAATCAGTACATGACACGATACGAATCTACAACGTCATACATAGATACCGTACATACATTGTGCCCCCATGTCCATTGGTTCAAACAACAGACCAGGAAAAGAAACATAAAAGAAAAAGAGAGGGAGATGATAGTACAATCAATACATACATACCAGAGCGAGAAACAGCAGACAACGATGAATGAAAGCGATAGAGGTCGTCCGTAGGGGAGTGTGCCCCAAAGTGGGGTAAAAGGGTCCGCCGTGAGGGTGACCACGTCGATCGTCGGAGCCGTCGTCCGCAGCGTCGACCGAAAGAATGGTGTCAAGGCCCGAGTTGAGTCGAACGCCGACATCACCTAGGCCCACGTGGATGTCCGGGGAGACGGCCAACGCGACCCTCAGTCCATCTCCATCTCCATCTCCATGCCATCCCACGTCTGCCCCGTCCCCTTGCCCTTTCCTACACGCCTACCCTTCCCCGCGT
>JBBPKT010000593.1:0-16435 GCA_038089395.1 Pulveroboletus frians | reverse complement strand
ACAGGTTCTCCCGAACGCCATCATTGAAATATCGTTCACCATGCATTATTCCCACATTGTCAGCAAGGATGTGGACACGTTCGGTGCAGAAATTCTCCAGATTGTGATATTGCAAGAACCTTTAGCGAAAAAGGCTACACCCTGGGACATATGTGCAGGTCCAATGCAAACGCTCCAACCAAGCCCCACCATTCGAATTGGAAAATGTTCCTCCAGTGCCGTCCCTGGTCCAAGTACTGGCCCGGGAACTTTGAAGAAACTGCGCATTGATGTGAGTGATGGAGCTGATGCCAAAGAATTGCAGAAAGACGGTAATGACAAAAGTGCCGATTCAACCACAGATGAGGGTGACTGAGCATGACTAATCATTGGTCTTTTACTTTTCCTCCCTGTTTCTATGTGCTACGTGTAAATTACGTTTGTGTGTCATCATATTGGTTTGCGTGTGCTACAAGCAAGGTGTAGTTTGGTCAGCATCGCCGGCCACTAGTACCATTTTCAAGCCAATCCCTGAACCTACTGCAAGGATTGGACCAAGGTCACCTTCACTCAGTTCTATCTCAAGGGGACCATGCTTGAGTACTTCGAGCTGGACCTCCTCAGACTTGAAGCACTGGGCCTCTGATCCACGTAGATGGATAGCTAGTATACATTCCTATACAAGTTGCAGTCTAACTTCAGACCCCATGATCCTGTCACAGATGCCGAAACTTAGCTTGAGTGCTTCCAGATGTGTGACACCCAGTGCATCTTCAAATACATTGTCAAGTGGAATTGACTCACCAGCCAAGTCTGAGACTGGGACCAAGGAGTGCTCTGACAGAGCTTCTATTCCAGTCTCCTGGACCACATCAAGGATGAGCTTGCTCATCATCTTCAATTTCCTCTGCTATAGATCTCTGTCTGTCCTTTGCTTCAGGACATCTACCTCTGAAACATTTTATGTTACCTTGTTAGATCCCTTGTATCATATAGTTCTTGGATATTGCTGGCTCACCTGTTGCAATCTGTTAATTGATTGGGCTATGAACAGCATCTCTTTCTGGACTGACCCCACAGGTTTGCCAACCCCAACATCATCCTCCATCTTGTTGAGTGAGAGCTCTGATGCTTCTCTGACTCCTCTGCATGAACCTTCACTGGAACCTTTGGATCCTCCCCTAGCACCCAGACTTTGGTCCCCTCTGGTTTTCTTCATTAACACTGCTGCCTTTCACCAGGCCTGCAAGCTTGAAGGATTGACTCTCTTTGCCCTCTCCCTCCATTCTCTCTGTGGTCACAGCATTACATATGTTGACACTTTGCCTGACAAAACTCTGGACCTCTCAAAAGTACCTTCAGAGTATCACAAGTTCATGGACATCTTCAGTAAGGGCAAAGCTGACACATTGCCCTTGCACAGGTCTTTTGACCTTAAGATCAAACTTGAGGAAGGCACTGAACCTCTTATTGGCTGCCTCTACTCTATTTTGCCCTCTGAACAGGGAGCCCTCCAGGACTTCCTTGATGAACACCTTCAGATTGGCTTTATCTGCCAATCCACCTCTCCTCACATTGCACCCATTCTCTTCATCTGTAAGAAAAACAGTTCTCTCCAACTTTGCATCAACTTCCAAGGCTTGAACAATATCACAAAGAAGGACCAATACCCCCTTCTGCACACCTCAGACCTCCTAGAGGCTCTGAGTGGAGCAAAAATATACATGAAGCTTGATCTCCAGCATGCATACCACCTAGTCTGCATTGCTGATGGAGATGAGTGGAAGACTTTGTTCTGAACATGCTACAGTTTCTTCAAGTGGTTAGTAATGCCATTCTGACTCACTAATGCCCCCACTGCCTTCCAGCATTTCATCAACAGCATCTTTGCTGATATGCTGGATGTCAGCATGGTGATATACCTCAATGACATCCTTATCTACTCCACTGACCCTGCCTCACATCAGAAGCATGCCTGAGAAATCCTCCAGCATCTCCATGCCAACAGACTTTACTGCAAACCTGAGAAATGTGAATGGCACAGCAATACTGTTGAATATCTCAGATACATCCTTTCATCTCCTAGCCTATCCATAGCCAAAGACAAAATTTAGATGATTTTAGACTGGCATGAACCCCAGAAAGTCAAGGACATTCAGTCCTTCCTGGGATTCATCAATTTCTACTGCCACTTCATCCATGGCTACTCTAACATCATGATTCCATTGACCTGACTCACTCATAAGAGTGCTCTGTGGAACATCTCCAAGGATTGTCATAAGTTCTTCCAACATCTTAAGAATCCATTTACTATAGCTTTGGTGCTCATACACTGGGACCCCAGATTACTGGAAGTCAACAAGATCAACTCTGTTTGCATCATCATAGATCAATTTTCCAAAGAAGTCATTTATGTACCTTGTTCCAAAACTGCTTCCTCCCTAGACCTAGCTAAAATATTCTACAATTATGTATGGTTGCAACATGGTATTCCCTGTACAATAGTGTTGGATTGGGGCCCCCAGTTCATATCTTCCTTCATGACCAAACTCTGTAAACTATTGAGCATTGAGCAGAAGCTTTTCACCACATACCACCCCTAAACAGGTGGACAAACAGAGAGAATCAATTGAGAGATGGAACAATATTTTTGCATATATATGGCCAAGAAACAGGACCAATGGCCCAAATATATCAAACTTGCACAATTCCATCATAACAACTCTCTCACATCCTCCACTGGATTGACTCCATTCACTATTACTCAGAAATACTTACCCCAGATGGGTTTTGAGGGTTCCTTGAGCAATTTGGCAGGAAGCTTCCACAGAAATATTGGGCATGCCCATGACAACATTCACAAGGCACTTAAACAGACACAAGAACAGATGACACACAACCAAGAATCCACTTGGTCCAATGCTCTGGACTATGCATCTGGTAATCAAGTATGGCTCAGCACAGACAACTTGAAGTTGCCATATACCACCTGTAAATTAACTCAGTGATGGCTCAGACTATATGAAGTAGTTCAAACCCTCCCAAATGCAGTTGAACTGCATCTCCTGTTGTCTTTCAGGATTCACCTGGTTGTGAACATCTTGAAGGTGAAACTGTACCAGTCCCTACTGCCAGGACAGCTAATCTCTCACCTGGATGTGATTGAGGTCTCAGAAGAAGGTCATTCTGAGTATGAGATTGAGGTGGTCATCACCTCCTGCTTGAAATGTGGGAAGTTGAAGTATCAGGTTTGGTGGAAGAGTTATGATGACACCAATGACATGTGGGAACCAGGTTCCCATCTCAATAACACACATGATGCTGTGGATGTCTTCCATCACTCTTCACCCTCACCTCTTCACCTCCTCCACAGTCTTTCCTTGATGGAAATGAATCACCTTTTCACTGTTTATGGCTCTGAAGCTGGTACTCTGTTTGCAATGACTCATCTGGAACTTGAGTTGTAGTAAAGGGAGGTAATGTTATGAACCACCTTCAGACCCTATCTTTTCTTGTCACATGACTAGTCACATGACCAGGTCCAGACCATGACATCATACCTCATGGCTGGCACACCCCTTTAATTACCATTAACCCTGGTGGGAACTCTTTTACAATCATGTACACTAGTCTAGCCATGTATAGTAGTTTATCTCATGGACCCTATGGTCTGTGTGCCCTCCTCTGCACTATATAAACCCAGGTGTCTCAGCTAGTGTCCCCAGCTTTGACCACCTGTTGTCCTTGGATAATAGTGTGGGCTTGAGCCTGTCTCCCCATCTTTTCCTCACCAGGCTCATAGAAGTCTGTGAAGTTGAGATCAGTGGTACTAGTTGCTTGCAATTCATAACATCCCAGACCTTAGGCTTGGAGCCTTTGGTCTTCTATTATCAGAGTGCTTGGTGAGTCATCCCTTTGATGGCATCAGTGAGTTGAGTGAAGGGTTTGTAGGTAAGTGGAACTTGATTGTGTTCTTTGTTTTGGGGGTTATTGTCATATCCATCAATCCGGAACTCTAGACTCAACTCCAGATCCAACTCTGGACTCCCTTTCTGTGACCTCCAGTACGTTCTCGATGAGTCCACTTCCCTGGCATTTCAGATACTCTGTATTTAGTGCTTCTTGTTCTCTATGTTACATTCCATTTTTTGCTTACAGTACATAGCCACTAGCTCTGCCTCCAGTCATCCTCCATTTCTGTGCTCTGCTTAGGAGCACAGCTCTGGTATACTTAGCATCTGTTCTCTGGACTCTGACTAACATTTATGTTTTGCATCTGTATATAAGTCTCCGTTGTAGGAGCCTGTGGCCTCCTATGGTTGTAGGTCCCCTTTTTCAGCTTATCAAGATGTCACTTCAAGCATCCTAGTCGTATCCAATGTCCTTCTGTGCCATCTTGAGATCAGTCCATATTGTTTCACATTCATCCATTCATCTGATTCATTCATCTGTTCATCCAATTTGTTCATCTGGTCCTGGATTATGTATATCTGTTTCATCCAGTCTGGTTCTATCTACCAGATTATGTATTTATATCTATCACTCATTGGTTCTATCACCTGTTTGTATCTTGTTTGACTTTCTACTACAACATTTTTGTTTCTTGCCATCTTGCCATCTAAACTTGAGCATCCCTTCATAGGGCCTTGTGTGTTACCATAGATATGAAGTCCAGGGAAATGCCTGGACTATAAAAGTGTTGTATCAAGATCTTGAATTTCATAAGTTTTGCACCCACTGGTCATCTCCCATTGTCCAAATCTCCCCTCCTCATTGTTTTGATCATTCTTGACATCATTTCCTTCATCATTGTTAGTTTCTGGGTGCTCGTCCTTGACCCCTTGTTCATATCTGACCCTCATCCTTGGTCGGGTTTTCCTTGCATCATCGTCAATTTCCCCTATCATCATCTGTTTCATTTCCATTATCATCAGTTTCCTTCAGCTTCATCATTTCCCTTCACCTTCATCAAGTTCTCACATCTTTGACTCCTTTCACACTCAATCTGGTCCCATCTGTGACCACATCCATGTACACCTGGTCTTCATTGTCGCCCAGATTATTAGTTTCCTACCTGGAGCATTGTCTGAAAAGATCTCTTCTCACTCTCATGCTCTGAGGTCAGTTGTAGTTGTCTGTCCCTGGTACTAACCCTCCATAGAACCCCTTGGGACAAGGAAACTCAACCCCTACTTACTATACCCCATACCACCTTTCTGTCTTTCAACTGGAGCCCATTGCAAGGGGTTCTACAGGGTTTTCAAGAAGGACACTGACCAATATCTCAGCGACAAGAGCTTAAAAACCTACTTATCAAATTCTATGGACTTAATCTGAGTGGATTTTCAGATCTGTTTATTCTGGTGACCCTGGAACGAGCATGCCACAATGTGTCTGGCACTGGAACTTCTTACTTGACAGATCCCTTGTCTACTGATTTGCCCTTCATCCCTGGTGGTTTTGCCCACTCCATGCCTTGTAGAAGAACTTCTTCCTTGCACAAGAAACCCATCCATCCATCCTCACTGCTCTCACCCTTAATGCCGCTTGATTCATCAAGTTTGGCATTAAATTTCATTCCAACCCCCATGTTGTGGGAGCATTGATTGCTCTCAGATTTGTTGAGTTCGTCCTCATCTTCACCATCTATTGGGTCACTTTGGGACCTATCCATTAACCCACCACCTTGTCCACCAAGCCTGTTTGCACCAGCAGTCAATCCGCCTGCCCTTGTCATTAACCCACAAAATTCACCAATACAAGCCCCTGCCATCTGACCAACAATGGCTCACCAAGGAAACCACATACCCCTTTGTGGCACTCCCAACACACCCAAGTTCGATGGGAAGGCACTCTCCCAGCTATCTTAGTACCTCACAGAGATCACAGAGATGGGTGTCCAGTATGCCCTCAATCCAGCTGGGATGGTCAAAGTGGCCATCTAGTATGCAGATTTCAATGAGGCAGAGCTTTAGGAGATATTGCCCAAGGCATCTGCTGTTCTGGCTGACTGGGATGCTTTTGTCATTGCCATCAAGAAATTATATCTGGGTTATGAAGGTACCAACCAGTACTGTCTTGCTGATATCCAATATTTTGTAGAAGACTGGAACAAGAAGATCACACACAGCCAGGATGAGCTGGGAGAGTATTGCAGGGGCTTCAGGAAGCTTGCTAAGTCATTGATCACTAATGACAGGGTCTCAGAGAGGGACAGAAACAGGATGTTCCTTGATGGTCTCCCGGCCATGCTACAGAACTGCATTTGTCATTGACTTTCAGTTGTCAAGTCAGATATCCACCCGGATATGGCCTATCCAATGGATGATACCATGATGGCTGCCCAGTTCTTGTTATCCAGTGCTGCTCACTGGAACCCTGTTATAGCTACCAACAACCTGCCTGCTCTGTATCAACAGCCCCAGTATCAGCAGCCTGCATATCAGCCACCTCAGTACTAGCAGCCAGCTTACCAGCCTCCTCATCAGTTCACTGCACCAACTGCACCCGCACCTGCCTTCACTCTGGCCCTGCCACTCAAGGTGAAATCTAATATCAACAATCAATCTACAATATTCTGCAAGTTTTATGCAGGCCTGGATCATTATATCTGTACCTGCCTGGTCTGCATTGAATATCTCCAGACTGGCAAGATTATCTGTGGCCATGATGGCTGTTTATATATGCCAGATGGCATGGGTATCCCCCATGCTCCCAGTTGTCAATGCCTCAAAGAGGCTATCGACCATACTCTTACCTCGGGCCAAGCTGGTCCTTCCACTAATCTGGCTACATCTTCCTCCCAAGTTTCTGCTAACATTTTATCAGCTGCATTCCCAGATACCCCATCCATCCTTGGCATCGACCCATCCACATTTCTTGCCACTGCAGTTCATACCTCAAATGATGAGTCTGAGCCAGAGGTGTATTGTCCTGATTTTCAACCATACATCACACAGGCCTGGGCTAACTTCCAGGCTGACAAAGCTACAAAAGAGAAGGGCAAGTGTGTCTGGTTCAACAGTGTCCAAGTTCTGTCTCGCAAGTATCTGGCCTCTCATTCCACATCTGTCTCAAAGAAGCCAGAGCTCCAACAATAACAATCATCATCGTTGTCTGCTGTCCATGCTCCTACCCCCATCCCAAATACATCATCTTCACACCCAGAGTAGCACAAATCGTCTGGGGGCATTATTACCCCATTGTCTTCATCCTCTGTTCCAGCTATTATGGGTCTAACTGGATCTAGCACATCTTCATCCAGCACAACCAGTAATGTTTCATCTCACACTCCCAATGCTAACATGTCTTTTATATCATATTTTGGCCCCCAGTTTAGGTACTCCTGCCCTCTCGACAATGACTCTGCTTCAAAGTGAGTCTTGGACCAGGTGATGGATGTCTCTGTCCCAGTCCCCATCAAGAACCTTTTTATAGTATCCCCAGAGTTTCGTAAACAGTTTCATGACCTTGCCATGGTAAAACAGGTTGCACCCACTTTTTCCACCAACGTCATCCAATTTAACAAGCTCACTGATCTTGATCTGGCTTCTGTTGCTCACAAGTACAGTGATCAGGTCCTTTACAATGAGGATGGACTGATTGTTGCTCATCATAACATTCCTCTCCATGCTATTAAGGCCCAGATTGTTTGTTCTGGACACACCATCCTTAGTGTCCTCAATTCCAGATCCAAAATTGTTGTCATACCAAAGTGGGTATGGGAAGGATTGGGCCTTCTGGTCTGGTCTGACCATACCATGCATATGTCCTTTGCCAACATCAGTGTTGACACCACTGTCAGCATTCTTGAGAACCTTGCCTTGGATTTCAGAGTGGGAGAGGTTATGTTGCAGGTCCAGGTGTTGGTCTGTGCTAACTTTGACCTCCTGCTTGGGTGATCATTTCACTGTCTTATGGGCATGACTACTGATGATTACCTGGACAGCTCACAGACAATGACCCTTTGTGACCCCAATACAGAGAAGCAGTACATGTTGCTGACCCAGGCCTGGTCAGAGGGCTGCCCCCACTGCCACAAGAATAAATGATACAATGTCCATCAATCCATTCCCAAAGTGGATTTTTAGTTTTTGATGATCCAGAATCCGCCTGGGGAGAACATGGTATTTTCATTTCGTCGTCTTCTCTTTGCCCATCATCGTCTCTTCTGCCTGCCATTTATTCATATTTTTATTCTCCTTATCTATGATTACTGCCTCTTTCTATTGGTCTGTTACCACTTTCTCCAGACTATGCGTTTTTATCTTTAACTCAATCCATTCTCACATCAGATGCCATTTAAGCAGTAACATCTATTTATTCTTATGATATTGTTTCACACTCCTTGGTTTACAAACCCATAGCCAAGAAGGTGTGTGCAGTAATGGCTCCCATTGATGAGGAGTTTCACATCACCCACTCTCTCCCAGCTGATCCACTTGCTGGATTGGCTCCCTTACCATTTTATCTGCCAGACTTTGTACCCAGTGTCCATTTTACTCAGGATCAAGCTAATGCTTTAGATCTTGATCCTGAAAACTGGCTTTTGCCAGAAGAAATCAAACTCATCCATTGGCTCATTTGCAAGCATGAATCTGCCTTCACCTAGGTGCCTACCAAACAGGGGCGCCTCAATGAAAAATATTTCCTACCAGTCAAGATTCCAACCATGCCCCATATGCCATAGGTGTTTCGCAATATTCCCATCCCCCTGTCTATGTGTGTAGACACCATCCAGATTATCAAAGACCAGATTGCATCCAGTGTCTACGAACCCTCTACCATCTTGTACTGATCCTGCTGATTTTGCATCCTCAAGCAGGATGGCAAGTCTCTCCACCTCGTCCACAACCTCCAGCCCCTCAATGTCATTACCATCTGCAACTTGTTGACCCCACCTTCATTGAGCACTTTGCTGAGTCATTTGCTAGCTTTGCTGTTGTCAAGTCCGGTTCCTCCAGACTCAAGTCCGATCGGAGGTCCGAAGGTTAGTATACGAAGTTTGTAAGGAGGACGAACAGAGTTCGGAGCGGCAAGGGGGTACCTAGGAGGACGTTGGCGCAGGACTTATGTGTTGCGCCCTTGCCTAAGCTCTGTCCTTGTATTTCATAGGAGAGAGGGAGAGAAAGGAGAGAGAAGGGAGTCGGACGAGAGACAGGAGGTGACTGGTTTGATATTTGTACTGAGGTACAGAAACAGAGTACAGGAAGCTTATATACTGAGGTCTGGTCTGGAGTTCAGACGGAGGAATGGAGAATCGTGTGGAAAGGTACGTCAGGTAAAAGGGAAGCATATGGAGGCGGAGAACATACATAGTGAGAGCATATGGTGTGGCGAAGGGTCTAAGGGATGAGGCTAAGGGTCATAACTAAGAAATGGAGGGTTGAAGGTACAAAGGGAATACTAAATAAGGAAAGTGAAGGAAGTCCGATAATAGGAAAACAGAGTCTGATGTGAAAGGACGAAGTCCAGATTATGGAGGGACGGAGAAGGAGTGATGGGTCCAGAGATTGGAGATTGGAGCAGATATGACAGCTGTCTACAGCATAATGGACCTTTTTGCCAGATATGACTAGCATCTGCTTCACCTGGACTTACATGACCTCACCACCTTCAACAGTCCAATGGGTCCACATTGGCTAACCACTGTCCCTATGGGATATATGAACATGGTATAAATTTATCAGGCTGACATGTCCTTCATCCTGCAGGATGAGATCCCTCATTACAAATACCCATTCATTGATGACCTTCCAGTCAAGTCAGTCACCACCCGATATCAGCATCCTGATGGTATCTACGAGACTATCCCAGAGAATCCAGGCATCTGCCAGTTCATCTGGGAACATTTACAGGTTGTTCACCATATCCTGCAGCACTTCCAGAATGTCAGTGCCATGGTATTCACCAAGAAGTTTGTCCTTGCTGCACTAAATGCCACCATCATTGGTCACAAGTGCATGTCCAATGGCCAGATCCCTCATGAGGCCAAGGTTCAGAAGATCTGTGACTGGCCAGCTTGCCGGAATCTTACCCACATCTGTGGATTCTTAGGCATCTGTGGGGTGGTTTGTATTTTTATTTATGATTTCACTTCAATTGCTCATCCATTGGTCAATCTGACCCAGAAGGGCATTCTGTTTGAATGGGAGGAGCCTCAACAATTCACGATGCAGTGTCTCAAGGATGCAATTTGCAACTCACCTGTGCTTTGCTGTCTTGACTATGAGTCTGGACACAAAGTTATCCTTGCTGTCAACATATCCATAATTGTGGTTGGATACATCCTCTTTCAGATGGGGGAGGATGGCAAACATTACCTGAATCAGTTTAGTTTCATTAGTTTGATGGAGGTCGAGAGTCATTACTCTCAGGCCAAGCTTGAGCTGTATGGTTTGTTCTGTGCCTTGTGCACAGTTTGTATTTTTGTTTTCAGACTGTCCAACTTCACCATGGAGATGGATACCAAGAATGTCAAGGGGATGATCAATAATCCCAACCTCCAGCCCAATGTGACCATCAACCAGTGGATCATGGGTATTCTTTTGTTCAGTTTCTGTCTCATCCATATCCTGGTCACCCATCACTCTGGTGCAGATGGTCTTTTCCATCACCCCATGTCCAATGATGATCCCTCTGAGGATGATAGTTTTGAAGATTGGCTAGATAACATGTATTTGTTTTCAATTTTCTTATTGAATGATTGTACTTCATTGTCATCACCTCCTCACTGTTTCAGATCATTCTCCCATCTCGATCCATCTCTGCCCCTGCTATCTGTCTTCACTACTGCCAATCCAGGTCTGGTGGTTGATGATCTGGAACTCCCTCATTCAGCAAAAGCTGTGGCAAAGGACACTTGGATTGACCAGATCTATGATTTTCTTGACACCCATATCTGCCCTGCTGACCTCAGCAACACAGAATTCACATCATTTGTCAATGCCACCACCTGCTTTTTCCTCCTCAATGGATCCCTCTATTGTTGCAAACCACATGGCCATCACCAGTTGGTCATTCCCCTCGAGCACTGGTATGGCCTCATCCATGAAGTTCACAACAACCTTTGTCACAAGGGCATCTTTTCCATCTGGTCTCACCTCCTGCTCCACTTCTGGTGGCCCCTCCTTGTTGATGATGTCAAATGGTACATTTGTACCTGTTATGAGTGTCAAGTCCAGCAGATGCAAAAACTTCACATTCTGCCTATAGTACCTGTTGTTGGTGGCCTCTTCCACAAGGTCCATATCAACATGATGGTCATGCCCCACTCTGGTGGCTACCAGTTCATAGTCCAAGCCCAGTGCGCTCTGACTACACCATATCTGAGCTTGTGACTGACAATGGTCCCACTTTTATACAGGCTGTTGAGTTCTTGTCCACCTGATACAGTATCAATCACATCCACATCTCACCCTATGTATAATTCCTAGATGAACAGGGTGGTTGAACGGCATCATTACAATGTCTGGGAGGCCATTATTGAAAGTTCCCAGGGAGGGGAGGTGTGTTAGCCAGCTACTGCCTACTCAGTGTTTTGGGCAGAGCATATCATGGTTATGAAGTCAACAGGACTTTCACCCTATTTCATGGTACACAGCGTCAAGCCTCTTTTTCCATTCAATATCACAGAGGCAATGTTTCTTTTACCTGCTCCTGACACTGACCTTATCCCCATGTCTGTCCTGATCACTTGGCAAGCTTGCCAGCTCCAGAAGCATCAGGAGGACATAGATCATATCTGTGACCATGTCATTGCTGCCTGGTATGCATCTGTCAGACAATTTGAGGTGCAGTTCAAGAACTGGATCTGGGACCAGTCATTCAATCCAGGCGATCTCATCCTGGTCTGCAACACACAGGTTGAGAAGGAGCTGAACCAGAAAATAAAGCCATGGTATCTCAGTCCAATGGTGGTCCTTTGCAAAACTGCTGAAGGGTCATACCTGCTGGCCAAGTTGGATGGATCAATATCAAAGCTCAGGTACATAGCCTTCCAGCTATTGCCATACCATCTGAGAAGCAAGATATCTGTCCCAGTAACAGATCTAACCAGATTTGACAATGATGACCTCAACAAATATCTGGCTAAAGAAGATTTGGAGCAAGACAGTAACAAGGAAGACAAATAGTCAGACTCGGATGTGGACTCATTTTTATTTTATTTCTATCATCATCATTGCTGCATATACGTTTTACCCCAGGTTTCATCCAGTGATCTCATATCCAAACAATCATTGCTGAATCAAAATAAACAGACAATCATACGATAGATTCCATATGTCTTACTTTTCTTGCTCTCACTGTCTATTTAACAAAAATAGAAAACAGAAAACATACAAAAATATAAAGCACCAAAAACATATCCATATCCATATCTGTTTCCCTCTTGGTCTCCTGCTAAGCTTATTTAGATATTCATTTTCTTGTGCACATAGAGATCTGGCACATGTTTTAACTTTTTGTTTAGAATCCAGTCATATCTGGTATCCAGGTCTATCTATGCAGGGGTAGAAGTGAAAGCAGTCAATGAAAACAAGTTGGGTGGTACCCTGCACAATCTTATCTTATCTGTGTTTGATTTTTCTTATCTTTTATCTTATCTTATCTTGGACTTATCCATTTCTTTTACTGCTCAGGGATGGTATCCAGTATGGATATGGACACAACTGGACACAGATACACAATCAGATTGGTACAATTGCAAAAAGAGATACTAGCTATGACAAACAGAGTCCCTACCATCCACCCAGTGCTGCCCTCACCACCACCAGCTCACTCTGCACCTCATTGAAGACAGCTGTGGCCTCCTGGACTCAAGCCACCACTTCAGAGGCTTGAACCACTGCCTCCTGGACTTGGGTGCCCACTTCTTCAACTCAGGCTTACATGCAGAACAGTTTCTGTTCCAAGAGGATGTCATATCTGTCCCAACCCCTATCAACTCCGGCTTCCAAATCCCTACTCTAGACCCCACTCGTCCAACTCTAGACCTCTTCACTCGGACTTCATCCCTTTTGTATCGGGCTCCATTCTCCTAGTATCGGACTTCCCTCGCTTTCCTTATTTAGCATTCCCTTTGTACCTTCAACCCTTCATTCCCTAGTTATGACCCTTAGCCTCATCCCTTAGACCCATCACCACACCATATACTCTCCCTACGTATGTTCCCCATCTCCACATGCTTTCCTCTTACCTAATGTACCTTACCATATGCTCCTTCATTCCTCTGTCCGAACTCCAGACCAGACCTCAGTATATAAGCTTCCTGTACTCTGTTTCTGTACCTTAGTACAAATATCAAACCAGTCACCTCCTGTCTCTCATCCGACTCCCCTCTCTTCTACTCCCTACTCCCCTCCTACGAAATACGAGGACAGAGCCTAAACAAGGGTGTGACACATAAGTCCTGTACCAATGTCCTCCTAGGTACCCCCTTGCTGCTCCGAACTCCATTCATCCCCTCATGAACTTTGTACACTAACCTTCAGACCTTCAATCAGACTTGAGTCCGGAGGAACTGGACTTAACAGAGGGCGAGGGTCCATAGACCTGCTTGGTGCACCTCTGGATCAACAGTGCTGTAGGACTTATATGATATCTGATTATGTAAGCATCAGACTCTAGTAGGAATAGTTTCCATGTGCTACACCTCAGTAACTGTCTATCACAGTCTACTGAGGTAAGCTACCCTTTTACATAGTTTTGTCCTTTCACTCACATACCTTAGACCTACTGTGTACTATAGGTATTGTAGAATATAGTAACTATCTATCACAGTCTACTGAGACCTACTGCATACTATAGGTTATAAGTCCTGGCTCAAAGGCCTAAACAAAACAAAGTAGTAATCACCCAAAGTCCACTCAGATGTCCTATTCAAAAATTGAAGATCTTAAACTTTCCAAACTTGACATGGCTGGAAAGGAATGGATCCTGTGGAAGAGTCAACTACAGGTCACACTTGCCACTCGAGGCCTCCATGGCTACCTTGATGGTACAAAGTGCCACCCAACCAACCCCACACTTGGCAAATCTCCTATGTGGATACCAACCACTGCTGACGAGACAGAAGCTGTCAAGAAATATGAGAAGGATCTAGATACATGGCTTGAGAAGGATGCCTTGGCTTGAGGAGCTAGCTGCCATTGGCAGCCCTGTCTTGGACATTAACTTCTTCAATATTATCTTCTCTTTCTTACCCTGGTCATACAATCACATTCTTTCCTCCATCATATCCACCATGAAACTACAGAATATGACTGTCTCACCCACTACCCTTGTTGATCTTATCACTGACAAATATGACCATATGGTCACCCAGGACCCTGGGAAAGCCAAGGCAAAGTTAACGGATGATGCTGCTTTTCAGGCAGACTCATCTAAAAAGGGCAAGGGAAAGAAATGTGAGCACTATACCAGTGAATGTGGCAACTGTGAGTGGACTGGTCACTGTGACAAAGACTGTTGGGAGGAAGGTGGCAGCAAAGAGGGCCAAGCACCAAAGACCTGGAAGTTGCAGGGGAAGAAGCAAAAGGACTCTGCTTCAACCTCAAAGGGGAAAGCATCTACAAAAGCTCACTCTGCTGTGGACATGAGTGAACCAGATAGGGTCTGGCTGGCATCCACTGAGCTGAACAATGTTGACCACTGCCTTGCACCTGCCACCATCTGGTCAGTACCAGATTCTAGTGATCCACTTATTATACTGTCCCTTCACTATGCTACCCTCATCCGTGATACTCCTGGTTCCCTGGCCAATGTGACTGAACTCTATGACAACAATGCTTCCCAGCACATGTCACCCACATGCAATCAGTTTGTTAGCTTTGAAAGCATTCTGTCTAAGCCTATATGGTCAGCAGACAACTGGATGTTTAGTGCCATTGGCAAGGGTAATCTCTATGTTCACTTACTGAATGGTGACAAGAGGTCACACATCCTCCTCATGGACATGCTATATGCTCCATCCATAAAGGTTACCCTTGTGTCTATCAGTCGTCTTGCTAGTGCTGGCTATGCTGCCTTGTTCTGTGGCACCTCATGCTGTATCTTTGACTCCAAGCACTGCTTGCTGGGTGAGGTCCCTCTCACTCATGGCCTCTACCATACACATAATCAGTATGACACACTGTCCGCCCACTCTGCTAAGCCTGACCAAATACTCACCATGATGGAGCTTCATGCTCGTCTTTCTCATATCGGTGCTACAACAATATGCAACATGCTTTTGGCCAGGATGGTTACTGGTATGTATCTTGACCCTGATCATGCTTCCATGGATCAGTGTGATACTTGTGAGTATGGAAAGGTGACACGAAAGCCTATCAGGAAGACTCATGAGCCCAAACACTCCAACAATTATGGTGAAAAAATTCATACTGACTTATGGGGTCCATCTCCTACCCTAACACCCTTGAAGAAGGCCTACTACTGCACCTTCATGGATGATCATACATGCTACACCCATCTCTACCTCCTCACTGCTAAGTCTGACACCTTTGGTGCCTACTGCCTGCTGGTATTAAGTGGCTACGTTCTGATCGTGGGAGGGAGTACCTGAGCAATGAGTTCACCCACCCCACAACACAACAGTGTTGCGGAGCATCTCAACCAGACATTGGTTAAATGGGTCCATGCAGTCTTGTATGTGAGCAATCTCCTGAAAACACTATGGGGCGAGGCGATCTCGCATGTTGTCTGGGTGAAGAATAGGTCAGCAACACACACGCTCAACAGGAAAACTCCGTACGAGATGCTTTATCATGAAAAGCCATCTCTCACAGACTTACCAGCTTGGGGTGCACACTGTTGGGTCCATGATGCGAGTGGCTCAAAATTGGATGCACACGCTTGCGCAGGTCGTTGGATCAGCTTTGATCCTGACAGCGAGCACCATCATGTCTACTTTGAGGACCGTCATGTGATGTCCATTGAGCGGAACATGACTTTTTGTTATCACACTGAGGTCCATGTTGGTTGTTTTAGCATCCCAAGCACGGGGGAGAGTGCACCTAAACCTGCAGATTGTCAACCTGCTACTCGTGACCCTTCACAAGACAATATTCACTCACCTGTCCCTCCCACAGCACCCAATCTGCCATCCAGCCACTATCTTGGTGATGATTTTGAAGTCCCAGCACCCACTATCAAGTTGAGGTGCTCCAGCCAAAAACAGACTGAGTTGCCCTATTTGCAGGCGCTCTGTGATGGAGTTGGCACTCATGATGGATGCAACGTTACACCACTGTTTCCTTGTGGCATCCAAGTTGGCACAGGTGAGAGTGGTGGCATACCTGTGCAGAGCGGTGTTAGTGGTGAGCGCAGTGACAACAGACCTATCAATGAAGCTCACATTGTCACAGGCACATGGGAATTTGACAATGACAAAGTGGCTTATGTGCTGTCAGCTGATGTTGCCGCAACTGAGGCACTGGAACCCGTGACCATAGAG
>JBBPKT010000592.1:0-16477 GCA_038089395.1 Pulveroboletus frians | reverse complement strand
ATCAAATTAGGGGGCGCGATCAAAAGATGGCCTTCCCACGTGTGCCTGTTTTTCTGTGTGGATCGGCCCATTGTTGCGCTATGCACGGCTGTGCGACATAGGCGCGGGAGACGGGACTTTATTCCCTTCTCAGCGTCTAGCGCACTGGCGCACCGACGATGCGGGTCAGCGTCTCCTTTTACCGCTCCCCTTCCTATTGCAGCACCGCTGACATCGCCCTCAATAGATCCCGACGAGAAAGACGTTCTTCTACGAACCATGCCATTCTTGGGCAAATAGAGGTCGGCCTGTCCACTGGCGCAGCCTTGCAGATATCATTCAGTCCTCTTGGCCGAATTGGACATTGGCGTATCACTCGATGATCGGAGAGGAGACCATGTTCATGTGCTCGATCGGCGGGCGCGCACCCCGACGGCATGGCTTCGTCGATCTAGTCCAGTTGGGTCAATTTGATTATCCACGTCCCCCTTTTTTTCTTCCGTGACAGCCGTCGGCGGCGGCTGAACGCCGCTGTCCCTCTACCGGTATACATCGTCTTGGGCTCGAAAAGGGTGCACTTGAGTGGTACGGGTTCACTCATCACGTCATCGAAGGGACGGGTTTGTCACCCCGCCTGCCAAGGGGTACATAGCTCCGATGACATAAACATCAGATCGACTGCTATCAGCCGCAGCGAGGCATACGTGTCCGCGTACGTGTCCACCACTCGGCCGACCAGTCCTCCCGAGTGCTTCAAGAACGCGCCCAAATGGGAGCTCACTGTGATGGCAAGCAAGTGCCATCCGGTATCAATGCTTCGATCCGACACACGGAGAGCTCCCGGCTCTTGATCATGCCGATATCGTATACCACTGGGGTTGTGTTCCAAGTCCGAGGGGTGGCTGCCCGGGCGCTAAACAGTACCACACAGATAATAGGCTCTCTAGATCGCCAGCCACTGCCAGGCTGTGTGGACATCCTGCATTGAAGGTGTGACATGGACGTGACCCTCGATGACACACGAGGACCAAGCAAGCCATGTGACACTCGGGGTGCGCCTTCTCGTGCCTGTTTCTCCTTTTTCAATCTTGGCATGAATGGGGTACTCGGTTTCAGGTGTCATTAGATAGCGTGGTGGGTGGCCTATGAAACGCGGCCGCCGTATCCTATTCCTATTCTGTCGGGAACGATCCGATGTGCTCCCTCTACCAGGAGTGGATGAGCAAGATGTCAAGTGTCTCCGTCACTGTCCGTTGGAACCGCACATGGACCGGCGCAGCTCGCTACTCACGGCAGACTATCCACTGTCCGCGTTTATAGTGCACAGTATGTGCCTGTCGACATTGTCGAGATGCTCGTCACTGAATCGGAGAGGAGTCACACCCTCGGTTAGCAGTCTTGTGCGCGGACGGTGCCTCGTACCACGCGTTTGTGCGAACAGCTCTTGTGCTCGTCACCTATGAACCTGCGTTATCGCGCTCATCTGGCAGCGTTTCTCCGGAATCATTGCTCGCGCTGACATACCAGTGGTCTTCCGATACCATCCTGCTATGACTGAAAAAGTTAGTCTCTCTTACTCGACCGATGCATCTAGGTTGTTGGAATGCCGTGTGCTCCTACACCCCTTTCTCTCCCCCCTCGATCGCGATCGCATCCCTCCCCGCCCTCCAGACCACCCCCAGCTCGTTGCACTATCCTCCGCCTCGTTCCCAATCGCTCTGGTGTTCTGAACAGTCCTCGACATCTTCATCGCCCGCCTATATGTTCTCGTTGTCTGCTCCCTCCCCTTGGCTGATTCATCCTGTCCCCGTACCGACGACCATCTCCTTGAAACCCGTGGTCGGCATTGAGGTGGTTTGCCGGAATTGTCTCAAGCGCTCCTAGGCGAGCGCTCTCATCCTTGTTCTCTATTCGCCATGATCGCTTTCTGACGCGTTCCGCGCTCGATGAGGTCAACTGGGTCCCGATTACCGTCAGACACGTTCGACGATGCACCCATTTCGCCGCGTTTAGGCATGATGCTTAATGCTCGCTGGCTGATTCCACTTCATCTCGAGTTCGGCGCTCGGGGGTACGTCTTGTCTTCTTGTGGGTGCGGGGCAGTCTGGATAGTCCAGGTGGAGTTCCTTCACACCGAGGCATCACGTTGATCGATCTTGACTGTCCTTGTCATCGTCAATGTATTGTCGTAGCAGGAAGGGCGACTCGTGCACCAGTGCCTGTCCTACAAAGGATGGGTAAACACGTCAACAAGGTATGTTTCCTGCGCTAATAAATTCCGCACATGGATACCTCGCATACATTCAAGATGGCAGCACCAGAGGGAGCGCCCTCTCCGAGAGGATTGGCGTAGCGCTGTCGTTTCATGCCTGTTTAAAAGGCAGACTGCAAGGACCAGCATTCAGAGCCCAGGATCATCTAAAACGGCCTCGGTCCTCTTGCATCGACTCCACTATATGCACCCGACGCCTGTCTCATCGGAATTCCTACTGCGTCACGTTCGTCGCGCCGTCCACAGCAGTTCACGTTCGAGACATGTCTCCCTGCAAAACGGAGTCATTCTTACGACCGCGCCATACCTCGAGGTGAGTGACGAGTCAGGCTGTTCGAGGTTTTTAACAAGCTATGCAGGGGCACAGCCTTGTTTTTTTTTTTTCGTTGTTCACCGGCGTTCTGGAAAAAGGGGCTGTAGGTACCTAATTTGGAAATTCACGGTCATTTTCTTTGTTGCCTGTTACATAATCATACGCGTCCTGTCGGTACACCGTTACAACGTCTACAGCTATCAGTCATACTTTCGGCATTCTAAACTGCCTCAAGGAACGAAACGGGCGCCTCCAGTTTCCTGATGGAACCGGAGCCATCTCCACTGCCTATTGAACATTCTGAAGGACTTTACAGGCCAGTCACCGCAGCCATTACTCGTAGGGATTTGAACACCGGGGCTCTCACTTTTGAAACAAAGAATATAGGTTTAGTTTTGCAGGATCCATCTCTCTTCCAGTGAAAATATGGCAACCCGAATGCTGCTGGCAATACTTCCGTTACCAGTCGTCTTGACAGTGCATCTATTTGTCGGTATCCCCTTCATCATTTGAATCGATCAGATGGCATGATGAAACACACAGCATAGCCAGTTCGGATGGAAAATCGGATGCGTGTATTTGGCCAACTGCGCCTGGGCCATGAGTGTAAAAAAGTCGTGCCAGTGAGTGGCCTTATGCTGTGAGTATGCTTTGGAGCCTTCCAGGGACAATGATCGTTGGGCAAGCAGAGCTCTGCCAACTAAATTCGACACGAATGATACAATGCCCAACGCTGTACTCGCACGCACGTGCTTCATTCTTCACCCACGAGGTGTCGACCACGATCCAGCGCGGTCGGCATCACGTATCAACGTATAAATCTGACTATGAACATCCGACCTCCCCAAATTCGTAGGTACCTGGGATCGCCACGGGACATCCAGCTCGATCTTGATGTGAATTACAATTTCCCTGATCATCTTCGCTTTTGCAGCACCGCAGACAAAACCGATTTGCAGATGGTTCTACCCTATTGGTTGAAGCACGTGCATGACGCGCAACGTCGCATTGAGGGTGAATCAACCGATCACATTGATCCCGAGAAACGCCTCACTGTTCAATGAAGCTTGCCCCATAACCACCGAACGTGCACTGTGCACCGTTGGGAAACCTGTTGTCAAACTGTCCGCCATCATCGCCACTCGCAAAGGGGAACTTGCTGGCATCCATGCACCCTGTTATCTGAGGCATAAAACGCTGGCCCGTCAGTCCGGGAAACTCACTTTCCCAGCCGGTAACCAAAATGGTCACACCCACTTGTATGTACGATCCATCATCCGCTGCAGAGTATGCAGCCCCCGTGATAAACCCCTCAGGGAATGCGTTTCCACACTCACTCCCATCCGTACAGTATGCAACACCGTCTTCCTCCGCATCGGACACCATCTCTGCCAACGAAGAAAGGAGTCAGACAGTGAAAACGGAATAGATCGGGCTCTCACCACCTGCGCTCTGAGGCAACAACAGCGCAAAATCATCCTCTCCGGTGATATACACCGTCGTCGAGGCGGACGCGTCCCCAGTTGGCTCTGGTGTCGGCTGTTCGTTTTGCCGTCGTCGTTCGGTGGGCGTGGCCACCCGGGATCCCGCGCCAACCCTCACTCTGGCCCCGTTTATGCGGGACCTTGTGTCTCTCTTTGTTCCTTTGACCTTGTTTCTGTTACGCCGTGCTACTACCAACGTCCGTGCGATGATGGATGTCGTATTGTGACGGCTGTCGGGTACGGGCTTTATAGACTTAGTCCGTGAAGCATCCACACGTTTGGCGGTTCCACTTCCGACCTTTCCTGTTGCGCTTGGCGCGACGGTACAAAGATAGACGATGATCGACATCGCAATGACGTTGAAAGACGTGAAGAAGAGCATGCCGTGCGTTCTAGGAGGTGTGGAATTGAGATAGCTAGAGTTGTATCCACTTGCTCTGCAAGGGCGGCGAGAAATATCTCTGTAGGATCTGAGTAGGGAAACGAAGTTGACAAGGAGCGCGAGTGGCGTCCAGCCAAGGTTGACGCACCCGCGTCGTGGTCACGTGGAGTGATTTTGCTAGATAGATGATGCCGGCTCCTGCCGCCGTGCTCGCGACCAACATACTCGCCGAACTCATGCAATGGACTCACCAGCCTCGCGCAAGCCTAACTCCACCCCATGCTCTATCTGCGCGTTTGCAACGTTGGCCTGAATACTAAAGCCCTGAATACCCCAGGACCTACCGTAACGCCTCCCAGTTCCCATACAAGTCCTTGTCAAGTTCCATATGGTTCAGACCTGAGGAAGCTCGTATGGAAAACCTGGCTGACTTGCGACCGCTGACATCACCAGAAAGACTTCCTCGGAGAAAGAGCCGATCCACGAGCGGCGCGGTAACATCCACCTGGCCCGCCGACCAGTCGCCGAAAGAAACACGGGGAAGGCTTCCCCGAAAACGGAGCCCACCTGTGAACGATGTGATGACACCCGCCTGGCCTGCTGACCAGCAACCAAACGAACCACGAGAAAGTGTTCCTCGACGACGGAATTCACCTGTGAAGGATGTGATGGTACCCGTCGACCAAGGGCCCAAAGAAGCCATGGAATCAGGGGATACGACGGTACGGTAGCGAGCATGCGCAGAGACTCGGGAGTGATCTCATTTTCGTTTTTAGTTGCCTTTCAATTCACACCCACTTGGCGTCGAACAGGGAACCAGTAGGCAGCGCACCTTGTCTTACGTCCAAGAAGGGGACCCACTTACAGCAGCAAGTGACACACGGTCCTCCCCGTTAGTCGGTGTCGGTGAGCGCCTGCCACGCGCTTCCGTTAGCCGGGATATTCCTGCTGGTGGCAGACGACACGATGAGCAGCCTCCGGCCTCGAATGACCACGACACCAAGCCACCTGACTTCAGTGAGGTAGGGGTTTGTCATCCTGTTATCCGAGCAGTCGCATTGAGCCCATTGCACATATACCAGCAATCACCTGGGAAATCCGGTGCTCCTGACTCCGACAGCTATAGTGAAGACGGAAATGATCTCCTCGGGGTATCCGTTCGTTCATTTTCCCCATTCAGCGAGTTCTCACGATGATATAGATCGAAGTGCCTACGAGCGTCCCAGCACCTCCATTCAATCACGATGAGGTTGGCGTTCACTTCCTTTTTCACTTCTTTTTTCTGTTTTGACGCTGCCGGAGTCACCCTCGCCAATTTTCCCCACTGGTTCGCGGGAAAATAGGGTACCACCCCCGGACTCATCCCACGGGATATCACCGTTGCCACATGTTGCACCTGTGACCTCCGTGGAGGCATTTCCGGGGGGAAAGTCTCAAGCGGCCAAGCCACTCCCGGGCCGTCGTTCGATACTAAAGCAGTGGTTTCGAAAGAAGAGCAATACATCACCTCAGCCCCCGATCCCAAGACCCCCCAGAAAACCAGAGGTTCGTCATCTCTCGGTCTTATATGCACGGATATATCTCCCGTTATAGATCAAAACACCTGCTGAGACCACTGTTTCTGAACATGCGAACGAGGGTGCTTCCACTAGCAGACAAACTGCTATGGACCCCAAAGGAATGGATACGGTACGAACTTCTTTGGAGACCCTGTTACGAGTAATCATGTTTGATTAGGTGCAACGAGTAGGCAACTCACCTCACCTCCCGATCACAAGGGTTCAACTGAGTGTGCGTACTATTCTGCTTTGCCCTATGTTGTTAGACTGAGAGTTGGTCAGTATCAGGAAGAACCCGAGGACGCCTTCGTTTTGAGTCCTACATGGTGGTTGTGTAATTTGTTCAGGCGCCTATAATGATATGCATAGATTCAGGTAATCAAGTGCACCATGTGTAGACCGCAGTGAGTCATGGGCGTGTATGTTGACGATGCCAGTTATTTAAGTTCCTTGAGTCAATAGTATGAATCAGTTCGTCTCGCGCTCTTTCATATTCTAGGCTGGTACGTCTGTGACCCATGCGGAAGATGCCTTTCGTCATCATTCACCAGTTTAAACTCACTGGAATGCTCCCATGTATCACCTCATAACTCCGTTCGTTTTACTCTGCTTGTCATGGTGGTAGCAGTGAGCAGTCATGCCATTTGCAGAATTCAAGTGCATTCATGGTAATTACACTAATATGATCACGCCTGGCCTGGTTATCAAATCGGACCTAACACTCTGCCTCGGGAAATAATCACAAGAATTTTCAAGGGGATGACTCACAATGAAAACCGTCCATCCCATGCAAGTTACCCAGTACTTTTTATCAGTAGTGTGCCGAAGGAAACCGAACGACTGTCAGCGTGGGTCCGAACGAATCATCCATGTAGTAAACATCCTTCTCCACTGCGTCAGCACTTTTGCTGCTACCAGACCACATAAATAATGGCCGTCGACATCTTGTATCGTGCACCATCATCCTACTATTGTTTCTTGTTTCCAACACATATGTTCTTCATGTTCTGGTCTGAGTGTCTCCACCTCGCGGTGGTCTTCCAGCTTGGACCATCTGCCCACGAAGCTAGTAGCTCCGCCCTGATGACTGTCATCAAAGGGCGTGATGTACATGAGGCCAGGTGGCCCGCGTTGAACGTTAACGCCCCTGGTTGGAACGATTGGCAACCAAGTGCCTAGTTTCCGGTCCATTCAAACCTGACCCAGAAGTGCATTACCCAGTCAGATACGTTACTGAAATGAATACTCACGCACTTTCTGTGGGCTTAAAATCAACCACTACCATCGCTGTCGTAAGAGGGTCTGTCTCAAACGATATCTTTGTAAGAGAAAAGAAAGGGGGGGTATAGATGGAATCATACCTATCGCACGTCGCATGAGTGTCTCGTCATCTACAGTCAGGCCGCAAGGTTAGCCGACACACCATGAATTTATGACCTGCCTTGTCCGTCGCTCCTATTTATCAGAATATCGAAAGTGCGATGGCTCAAAAGCTGAACGTATGGGGCTCTTCCTAACATGTTCAACTACCAATGGGGTACAATATGGTGAGGTCATCTGGTTTTGGGGAGGAATAGGCATCAGGAATGCACAAGAGTTTTACACATGGTATGTGACAAGCGGGTCAAATACCGTGTGCTCATCATGATCGGACCAAGTTCCATAGCTCCAACGTGACGAGATCCAGGGATGGAACCACCCATGGCGATGAGGCAAGGTTTGGTCAATCTGGACCACATATTTAGTCATCCGTGTCGATATTAATATACCGCTGCTATCACGCCCTGCTCGGTCTCACGGTGGGACCATCTACTTGGGAATCGAATGAGAATAAGCGCCAAATACACATATAAGGAGTAGAGAGACCTATCTAGGGTCCCACACTGCTTGCTCCCCACGAGTAAGCGGAAACCCCTCGCTCTTTCACTCCTCGGAGTCAACGACCGCGTAGCATTGCTGAGGATGTCGTCGACCGAGACTAGTGCGTACTAGTGGTTCTAAGGAATGATTGTATTGACACCATGTTTTAACCAGATCCGATAATGTCACTTGACATCGACCACTCTAGTTGGGTACGGGTAGCCGGGTTCCACCCTGACAGGAAATACCTTTTGGGCTGGAGTAGAGAAGCCATTCAACGCTGGCGACTTGAAGACGGCAAAGAAGCCGGAAAGCAAATGATAACGAAGTTGTTCACCATTTCTATGTCACAAACCCACGAGTGGATCGTATGTGGGACCAAGGGCTTGGGGGCAGAGGTATGGGACGGAGAAATGCGGCAAAAGATCGTCCACGTGGAGGACGGAAAGTTTGTGTATAAGGTCGATATCTCTCCGGACTCGACAAGGTTCGCCACTGGGACCGGAAGGGGTGGTGGTACAGCAAGTATATGGGACTTGAGGACAGGGGTGCGACTAGTTGGCCCGCTCCCACATAAGAATGGAGTCACGGGACTCAAATTCTCTCCCGATGGCAAGCTGATTGCTACCACCCGCCCTTCTGGTCCAATTCAAATCTTTGATAGTCATAATGGCGAAAAGCTCATCACTGTCAAAACCAGCACACCTCCGGAGTTTTCAACAACTCCACTTGCATGGCTCGGTCACGATGGTGGTTTACGAATCTTCACATCAGGCGACTACAAAATAAAATGCTTCGACGCCTCCACTGGGTTAAAGCTCGCCGAATCCCAGCTTCTCGGTGACACGCATTCCATTGCTATGGCCGGTAATGGAAAATTCCTTGCTGCCTATGGATCATCCTTCATCGTCCTCCTGGATACATCAACTCTCGCTCTCATTGGCTCTGCCATCAAAAACAGTGAAGAAGTGAGATCCATTGTTATTTCCCCAGATAGTAGCTACCTCGCAACTGGGGGAGGGAGTGGCGAGATTGCCATACGTGACCTCGGTCGCATCCTTCCAGACTCGTATGGTCCATTCTATGTAGGTGTTTATCCATGTTGCCGCACCAGCTGAGTATCATTCCATCTCCAATGTTGGTATGTATGCCTGTTAGATATCTGTCGACGAGGAGCAATCTGTGACCTCGGCCAACCATGAAGATGACCCGCTTCACCCTCCTGTGGTAAGATACTATCTTCACCTCAGAATGAGGTGTGCTGACACCCTTGTCTGTATGTGCACCAGGAAGGTCCCCGGAAATCTAGTGTGATTGTCTCGCAGGCTCATACAGAGGGTGATCTACTTGAGGTATTTGTTCCTTCATTTCGGTCTCGCACAAAATCCTGACAACTGCATAGACCGAGGTGCCATCGAGCATGCCAGCCGCCGGGTTCAACTATGATGAGGTTCGTGATTATTATATCCCCCTTTTACACCAGTGTTGACCCTGTGCAGCCGCCCTCTCCGATATCCTCTCATCCTCACAAGGACAACAGATCGCCAACTGACTTACATCGGCAAGTAAATGCGCCTTCAGGAAGCAATGTTGACGCTGTCAAATCATTTTGGCATAGTCTGATCTTGAAAAGGGTCATACCTACTCGGACCAGAAAGGGTGACCAGGGTGCAGAATCTCACGAGCTCAAGGTACCCAGAGAGTCACGTAGACTAGATTCTGGAGAATCACATCAGTCTACTCATCGTCGTTCACATTCATCCCCACTGGCGAGAGTAAGAGCTCCCAACACTGGTCCTTCGTGGATGGCTGCAGCTCAGCTTAATCCGGTGAGTGCTTGTCCTCGGTAGAGACTCGATCTGGCCTTACCACGTGGTCATAGCGAACTTCGACTGGAAAGAAAAGGGTTCATTGTTCCTCGAGTTCATACGCTGTAGCTCATTCAGCATTGTAGTTTAATCCTCTTGCGCAGCTGAAGCGCCGAGAGCTGGAGCAGGCCGCTTCCAGTAGTGGACAATCCACTGGGGATCCGACTGTTTGTTGTTCCTCGCATTTGTGTGCAGGCACTCATTAGAAATTCCAGCATCCCCCACGTGCTGAAGCTGCTGTCCGCGATGATCCAAGCACGGGCACATCTAGCGGTGGACATAGCGCTGCAGATCCAGTGAGAGCACCCACAGTACGTTTTCCATTCTCATTATACGTACTAGGTGGCAATCTCACCCATTTCTCTATTAGACCCAACAAGTAAATGATTCAACGCTACCCTCTGCCGGGGGTGTCTATGTATTGGTGCGCGTATTGTGTCTGCGCTTATGTTGTGAGACTCACGACGAATGACATCAGCCAGATTCAGGTAGGCCTATTTTGGTGATTCCGCTTCCCAAGTGGATGTGTTGTGGGTCAGGTACTGGTGACGGGTCGCATGGATAGAGGTGATTTAATGCAATACAGAGCATCGACCAAACATTCCGTATAGCTTCATTATCTTAAAGCACGATATTCTCTCCCGCAACTGGGCCATGCTTTTTTCGTCGCCACTCGTCTTGGTGTGCTCAAGACTATGGTGCTTGTTCTTGGGCGCAGACTGGCTAGTAAACGTTCGATTAAGCCCGTACTCCTGCGACACGATCCTTAACGATAGAGATGACAACTAGGCATACTCCACTCCACAATGGCTCAATAACAGGACTCTCGAACAACCTGAACTACCGGATCAGTCAAGTAGTGCGCTGGATTTTGTGCAACGCTCGTAGAGACGATTGGAGACACTACCGGCCAAGGCGTGCCGTATGGTTCTTTGGATCGCTCGTCGACCAAATCCATTCATCGCATGTCCAACGTACACGACGTAAGCCTTCATGATAATCGATTCATCCTATCCCGTGATTGAGACAACGCACAGGAAAGATCGGACACCGATGGTCCACCCCCTCTCAGCCTATGCTCGCCTGATTTCACTTTCGTCAGTCCTGTCGTGGTGCGTGCTGCGTAAGGTGACTGATCAAGTGGAAAGCCTTGCCGGTAGGAGGAAAGTAGTGCTCGAATCAGGCGAACCCAGAGCGAAGCAAACTGGTGAGCAGATGACACCGTTCTAAGATCAAAAGGCTTCGGAGTAGAAACGAGAAGCCGCTAAAAACCGCAGATCTGGGAAAGTGCCTGGAGAGGGTAAAGCTGACCATGGAACGACAGGAGTGTCACGATGTGGACAAACCAGCACATCCGTGAGTACTCATGAGGAACATCAACAACATTGATGGAACTTTACCTATTATATGTCGTACGAATGCTTCATGATATCGGAATACAGCAGTTCAAGAAACGGTTTCTCGAGGAGAACAGCGGGAATGTGGTCGGACCGGCGCCTGTTCCATTAGTGAGATGCAACACCAACAACTTTGTGCGCAATTCCGAGAATAGTCCTGTGCGTTTCTGTGCTTAGGGGTCCTTTTGACACACCAGCAGAGATCTGGAAAACGTATCTGTGGGCGTGTGAATCCATCCCTACATACACTTGTCTGACATCTATCAGCGCAAACGCGAGTTGTTCCAGACATGATTGATGATAACGTCTCCCACCCAGCAGAGAGTGTATGATTACTTTTCTGTTCAAGGCCGTCCTGGAATACACACAATTCTTGTGTGCAGTACATGGGATGCGGCATGGGCTGCATTCTCGTCATGAACTGAGTCTCCTAGCTGGGAAATGATGAGCACTCACGACTCTGGCAGCAGGGCTACCATTGGCAGTGAGGGAAGACTTGTTTGTGACATTGTCTGGTCATTGGAACGAGGCCGCTCCTGTTAGCTGGGATTCATGCAAGAATGGATACACACAAGAATAAGCGCCCATATAAAGAATAAGGAAGCGTGTGTATGGGGCAACTTTGTGAATTGAAACACCTTACTTTTTTGCACTTCGAAACCACCAGCCACATACCGTCACTAAGAATGTCCTCAATAAATATCGGTGTGTACTGGTAGTCCTGAGGAGCGACTGTGCCGAATGCTGACAATTCAATAAGACCCAAGAGTAATACTCGACATTGGTCGTTTCGATCAGTTGGGGGTCGTCGGGTTCCACCCAGACGAAAAACATCTCTTAGGCTATAGCGATGATGCGATGCGACAGTGGCAGCTGGAAGATGGTCAGGAAGTCAAGATGCAATGGATCACGGAGCTGCACACCGTGTCTGTCTCACAGGACCACAAATGGATTGTATGTGGGACCAGGGGCTGGGGGGCGAGCGTATGGGATGGAGAGATGCAGGAAAAGACTGTCGAGGTAGAGGGCGGAAACACCGTACGGGCAGTTGACATTTCTCCTGACTCGACAAGGTTTGCGACTGGAACCGACAGCGGTACGGTGAGTCTATGGAGCATCAAAACAGGGGAGCGACTCGTTGGCCCGCTCGAGTACCACAGTGACAGTGCAGTTTATGGAATCAAGTTCTCTCCCGACGGAAAGCAGATTGCCACCACTGGTTCCTCTGGCCAAATCTGTGTCTTTGATAGCCACAAGGGCGACCGGCTTGCAACTATTGAAGGTGATGTTGCTGGAGGACTTACCCCGCTCACATGGTCCAATGATAGTTCACAAATCTTCGCTACATCAGACAGCAACAAGGTCAAGGTTTTTGAGGCCTTGACTGGGCACCAGGTTTCCGAATCAGCGTCTCTTGGGATTGTTTTCTCTGTTGCTCTCGCTGGCAATGGAAAATTTGTCGCTACCTATGCATCCTCTTCCATCTTCCTCCTGGACTCATCCACACTCTCTCTTATTGGCTCTCCTATTGAGAATAGTGACACTGTTCGGACGGTCGCCATCTCCCAAGATGATACCTACCTGGCGACTGGAGGACTACAGGGAAAAATTTTCGTGCGTGACCTCAGCCACATTCTCCCAGATTTGTATGGTCCATTTCATGTGCGTAGGTGTTTGCTCGTTTGTGATGTTACAACATTGGCTGAAAATCGTTCCATGTTTTTATCCATGTTGGTGGGTCATATCAGACATCTATCCATGAGGAGCAGTCTGTGACTTCGGGCAACCATGAAAATGACCCGCTTCACTCTCCTGCGGTAGTTATTATCTTCACCTCAGAATGAGGTTTGTGCTGACACCCTTGTCATGTATGCGCACCAGGAAGGTCCCAGGAAATCCAGTGCGATTGTCTCGCAGACTCATATGGAGGGTGATCTCCTTGAGGTATTTGATTTTTCATTTCAATCTCGCACAGAATCCTCACAACTGCATAGACTGAGGTGCCATTGAGTATTCCAGCCGCCGGGTTCAACTATGATGAGGTTAGTGATTATTATATTTTCCTTTTACACCAGCGTTGACCCTGTACATGCAGCCGCCCTCCCCGATATCTTCTCATCCCCACAATGACAACAGATCGCCAACTGACTTACATCGGCCAGTAAATGTGCCTCCAGAACGTAATGTTGACGCTGCCAAATTCTGGCGCAGTCCAGTCTTGAAAAGCCTCGTACCCACCTGGACCAGAAAGGGTAACAAGGCTGCAGAATCCCATGAACTCGATCGAGCACCCAGAGAGTCACACCAGCTTGCAGGTCGTCGTTCACATTCTCCCCCACTAGCGAGAGTAAGAGCCCCCAATGCTGGTCCTTCGCGGATGGCCGCAGCTCAGCTTAATCCGGTGAGTGCTTGTCCTCGGTAGGGACTCGATCTGGCCTTGACACGTGGCCATAGCGAACTTCGACTGGAAAGAGAAGGGTTCGTTGTTCCCCGAGTTCATGTGCTGTGGCTCATTTAGCATTGTAGTTTAATCCTCTGGCCCAGCTGAAGCGCCGAGAGCTGGAGCAGGCCGCTTCCAGCAGCGGACAATCCACTGGGGATCCGACTGTTTGTTGTTCCACGCATTTGTGTGCAGGCACTCATTAGAAATTCCAGCATCCCCCACGTGCTGAAGCTGCTGTCCGCGACGATCCAAGCACAGGCACATCTGGTGGCAGACATGGCGCTGCAGATCCGGTGGGAGCACACACAGTACGTTTTCCATCCTCGTTATATGCGCTAGGTGACAATCACTCATTCTCTATTAGGCCCGACGAGTAAACGACTCGACTCCACCCTCTGCCGGGGGTGTCTATGTAATGGTGCGCGTACTCTATTTGCGCTAATGTTGTGAAACTCACGATGAATGACACCAGCAAGAGTTAGGTAGGCCCATGTTGGTAATTCCGCTTCCAAAGTGGATTTGTTGTGGGTCAGGTGCCGGTGACGGGATGCACGGATAGGGATGATTTGATGCAATTTTTATGTGCCCACACAGGTCGGAATTTCAGGTGTACGTGCGACCTAAAGACCGTCAACTGCGGATTAGGGCATACAATAAGATGGAGTTCCTGCCAAATCTGCGCTCTTCTCGTCCCCATTCGTCTTGGTGCGTTCAAGACTATGATGCTTGTTCTTGGACACAGACTTGTTAGCAAATGTTCGAGTAAGCTCATGCTCCTGCGACATGAGAGCGTTTACTTTCATCAGTCTCGTCGTGATGCGCGCTGCGTAAGGTGACTCACCCACCGGAGAGACTTGTTCGAATCGAGCGAATTTGGCCGAAACCAACTCAGAGCGAAGCGAACTGGTGAGCAGATGACACCTTTCTGAGATTACAAGGCTATCGGAGTAGACACGATCAGAAAAGAAGTCGGTACAAACGGCAGATCAATCGCAACGATTGGAAAAGAGAGATCACGACAACACTCATTCCAGATGTCCGGGTACTGCGCGACTCGGTAGGTTTTCGCAGGAAAGCAGCAATTACGGACCTCAGCTAATCCACTTTCTTCCGACCTTTAGTGTCTCCTCTTTCTTGGGATAAACACAGTGGGATAGACAACATCGAATACTGTTTGTCCGATAGTTGAGTGTTCATGACATTTCGTAGAAGGCTAGCCATACTAAATATTCGCCTGGAGCGATATGCAGCGGGTCCCATCTCGTTGCGTCATGAGTAGTAACTTTGAAGTGATCGTTAATGCTCATGTTGTGGCTAGTACGGAGAGGATGCACGAGAAGTAGCGTACGTGGACAGAGGTTCTCCCCTAGTGATCACCCCCGGCAACATTTGGGTCCATATCGATACTGCTGACTTCGTCTGCAACTCTCGCGAAAGCTATACAAACGGGTCCTGCGATAACAATGTTGTGGATTTTTAATATTAATGTTTTCGCTGGAGATAGGTATACCACTCTTGACGGACAAATTTTTTTCTTTCGTGACATCTGTCCTGAGCTGGCACAACAATGCAGGATCAAGGATAAGAAATCGACCATAATTTGGACCGGTACCCCTGCAGTGTATTTCTCATCAGTAAAGTCATTACCGTGATCTCCGCCTCCACTTGATCTCCGCAACCCTCCGTGATCCTACCGTTTTCATTTTTGGAGGGCGTACAAGGGTCATTGAGCGACATCTCGGTTCTGTACGTGATTGATCAAGAGATCTAATCCGAGACTTCGGCGTGTTTGACAATATTGCTAATTTCACTAAACTCTGGCCTGATGAGTTAGTTCAAGAACGCCACATTGCGCTGAGCACAAACGTACACTGGACACGATAGACCGGCGATGCAACACCTGATGGTCTGTATGGCCATGCAAGATGGCAGTGAGGCTTGTTCCGAGTTGGCATAAAAAGTTAGCGTCGTGTGAAACGGAAAACGTACATACGAATTTGGCATTGAAGGGTGTCAAGTTAGATGATCCGCCTCGGATGAATTCCTGTGCATCGCGAACCATTCATCACGAACATGGTGGGCGGTAAGACCAATGTTGATGATCACCGACCCCAGGAATCATCTAGTGTGTGGCGCTGTCTGGCGGCCGTTGGGTAACGTTCAAAACTTTGGATCAGGGTCATCTTGACGACTCGGGTCCGTCGGAAGGATTCAATTTTCAGCTGTGTGCGTTTGCGGAACACAAGTGGACATGCCGTAGTGGTAACCTCGAAGATGAGTCAGTCGGAGCAGTCAAGTTTGCTATTGTTATTACTTCTAGATAGCTTCAAACTTTACCCACCCGACGGCTGGCCAAGTCATCTGATGTCCGTTTTCTTTGTTCTTTGTTTCTCTCTGGAGTCCGGTGAACTTACTAGAATGGGTGTTTTGTACGCCTCCCTGCGGATGTCCGGGCCTGCAACTAGGTACCAGCAACGACCCTGAACTCCAACTTGCAAGCCGTCTGCCCTTCTCGTTTGTCCCATCTCACTCGGTGATAGCGTACGGTGAGGGCAACGGTTTGTCTTTGTTGGCCATCATTTCAAGTCGAAGAACGCCCATTTTTCTCGAATTGACGTACCACCAGGTTGTGCGATGCCACACGGGGCGTCAGCACTGCCATGAAAAACAACCTTGGGGATCCCGGATGGGACCTTCATTCCTTCACCCAACGCGGGTAGGAGGACGCTCGAATCTGCATGACTGACGACATCTAGGCCTCTGACCGCCTACCTTGTGTAGGGTCGACGTAGAAGGAACATGCCAAGGTCTCCTCCGCTCCACAGGAACCTGTTACCTCTTGTCGCAGATTGGGATAGTCGGTGAGGTCACATCTTGTCTGTGGCGGCATCATTGTTTTTTCACTGCAAGTAGCACCCAG
>JBBPKT010000591.1:0-16500 GCA_038089395.1 Pulveroboletus frians | reverse complement strand
CTCAGGTGTGCCCCGCCCTGACTTGTACCGTGCAGAGAGCCCTGAGCGCGCACAACCGGCCCACCTCCCCTCCTCGCCCCCTCCTCGCCCCCTGCCTTCCTCGCCCACGGAACCACCCCGCGTCCCATCCCTCCACCAACGGGTCCCTGCCTCCTCGGAGGACGAACATGACATATCTTCTCCCTCTGATATTTCCTCACTTTCCGACCAGGATGAGTACGAACCAATGACGTTCGCTGTTCCCATGCTGGCAGAAGATGACGAGTACGCGTTCGTGTTCGCAACCGACACCCATACCCGAAGCCCTCAGTACGGCATCAGGGATCTGCCCACTCGTTCCAGGATAGCCATCGCCAATCGTGACGACGCTAGTCCGTCCATCTCTGGCGCCAAGCAGGAACAGACCCGTACGCCCTCGCGCTCCGAGACCCTCCCTCAATCACCTATACCGCACTCGAGCGCCCCACAGAGCCAACCCCAAATCACCAGCCTCCCACAAAATCCACGCGCACCCATGTCCCCTCCAGTATCCAACGTGCTCACCTCGTTCTCCGATCGTCATTCTACTCCAGGCGCATCCACAGTAGCACCTCAATCTCGCACCCTCCGCCTCGCCTCGATGGGCTTGGCAGAGGAACGGGAAAGGCAAAGGCAAACTAAGCAAGAGGTATCAAGTCCTACTCTCGCTCAGAGTCCTGTTCGGGCTGCCCTCAGTCCCACCAGCCCAGTGCGCCAACAGCAAAGCTGGCCTGCGAGCATGCCTCCTCTTCCGCGCACACCGGGAAATGCCTCCCGCCCCTTTTTTAGTACAACGGATGTTTCGAGTGAGTTCGCATTGTCTAACACGCGTATCAGCGACATCTCACGCGTGGATTCAAGTAGGGCAGAGCCAATCCAGCAAGCCAAACGGGAGATCGTCATCCCCTCCAACGTCGTTACCAGCGAGCCCAACGCACCAAGTGCGCTCCTTTTCGTCATCTCCGATTTGTAACGCCGCGTTTGATCGGAAACCCTTTGCGCAGCAGTCGCCTCGGCAGCAGCCTCTCCCCCAGCCGCAGCAGAGCGAAGGCCAACTTCAAAAACAGCGCGCGCGAGATGCCGACATTGATTTAGATGATGCGCCGCCGCCTTCACTCCGCCGATCACCCTCACCCATCCGTCAGGCGTTCACTCGGACGCCGGCAATAGAAATCACGAATGACACGCCGCCGAGAAGGCAATGGGCCCCTGGTCATGACGTCACACCGCGAACTGGCAACGCAACTGGAAATGGCACGAGTAATCCATACGTAGCACATCCTACAGGGTCTGGAGACCGGGGGCGGCCGCTCGTTCAGTCCCCAGCCCAATCATCGACTCAAGTCCAGCAGACGGTGGTACCAAGAATATCACTTCCTGATGTACATCACAATGGTGATAATAACGTCGACGGCAACGCAATTGGTCCCAGTATCGTCGTTTCTGGGTCTGGCAGTGGTCCTAGTGTATCAGTTTCTGCACCGGATGCACCTGCAATTTCGGTTTCTGACGTGCCCAGTGTCATGGTCTCGGAGGGTGGAGTACCTGCCATTTCGACCTCTGCTGCTAATCCTGCCTTCATGGCTTTCTCGCCACCAAACATCTCGGTTTCAGACTCGGTTCAGCCACAAAGATTAGGATCGTCACCTAGCATCTTTGGATCTCGACATACCCAAATTCAAGAGTCGTCTCCTTCACCTTCTGCCTCCGGCCGTGGCGGTAAACGTGGTCTTCCCTCCCCCCCCTCTTCCTCGAGTCCTATGCGTACCAACGGCCTCTCGTGCGGGGGGTGCAACGGTCCTATCATTGGTCGCATTGTGAGCGCCATGGGTGAACGATGGCATCCTAATTGTTTCAGATGCGCCATCTGCAACGAGCTCTTGGAGCACGTGAGTAGTTATGAACATGACGGGAGGCCGTACTGTCACTTGGACTATCACGAGGTCCGTACCACATCATTGCGCTGGGATGACGACTGACTGCACACCCGTGGATAACTCAAATAGACCTTTGCCCCCCGCTGTTTTCACTGCAAGACGTCTATCATTGACGAACGATTCATCACGCTCGACGATCCTGCTCTCGGTAGACGTACTTACCATGAACAGCACTTTTTCTGTGCTGAGTGCGGGGACCCATTTCTTGCACCAACTGGCCCACTCCCACCCTCCGCTACGCGCACAGGCGAGCTGAACATCGCAGGTGATGGCGAGTTCGCCGACGACGACGTTGGCTTCACAGTGTACAGGGGGCACCCGTATTGCGAGGCCTGCCACGTGCGGCTTCGGATGCCAAAGTGCAAGGCGTGCAAGAAAAGCATCAGGGACGGCGTCAGAGCTGTGGAAGCCTTGGGAGGCAAGTGGTGTTGGGGGTGTTTCGTGTGCGAGGTGGGCTGATCTCTGATCTCTGCTTTGTGCCTCTGCTCTTGACATGAACTGACGAGGGGAACGGTAGGGCTGTAAGAAGCCATTCGAGGATCCGTCCTTTTTCTTGCGGAACGAGAAGCCGTTTTGTGAGCCTTGCTTCAGTTTGATCTTGAGGAACGATGTGTGAAGGCGGTGATGATGAGCTGTTGGACATCTCGACGAGACGGTTCTGACGACTCTTGACGATTGATTAGTGGAGCAGGTTATTTCCCGCTCGCTGATGTTCTTGATACTGTCGTGTACGCATACAAGCGTGTATTTATATATAGATCTGACGACCCTAACTTAAGCTCCACCTGCGTTGTAGCTCGTCCATAACTGGTTTGAGCCAAGACTCTTCCAATTGTTCCTCTAACATGCGATCCGAACAAAATTCATCATATGACAGATATTGTTTCATTCAACTCTGAGTTTTGTGTCGACATCACCCGTGCATGACAGATTAGACAACTCCAACCAGACAGTACATGCAACATAGCGTCGAACAATTCAATCGGTGACCCAACCATTACCATACGGATGGATTATCATCGAAGTAGTTCCCTGCCAATGCGGACTGAGCGTCCCACGCACCAGGTAGCATCCGATGCAGCCCATATCTTTGAATTATCTCCGACAGGACGTTCGGGTCACCTTCTGTTTGCTGGAGAAGCCCGATGTCAGGTAGAGGAGGTAGGCTCTGGAATGCAAGTCGCGCTACGCCGACTTGTGCCAGGTAATCTGTGATAGGCACACGCGGCGGGTACTTACTCTCCTGTTCCAAGACACGCTCTATGGACCCATGTTCCCTAATAAACTTGAGTGCACGGTTCGGTCCGACGTTCTTTATCCGTTGCGAAAAGTCTGTGCCAAGCAGAAGTACAAAGTCAACATAGCTTGCACGGTCCAGTCGAAGGTTCGCGCGAATAGCCTCGCCGTGGACGACGACAATGGGTG
Source organism: Pulveroboletus frians (assembly GCA_038089395.1). Lineage (NCBI taxonomy): Eukaryota > Fungi > Basidiomycota > Agaricomycetes > Boletales > Boletaceae > Pulveroboletus > Pulveroboletus frians. The sequence continues at coordinate 13,120 of JBBPKT010000591.1, read as the reverse complement.
ATTCCCGTGCGGTAATGCTGCGTAGCATGGGGGCCTCGTACACGAGTACGTCCGTGTCCTCGCTCACAACATAATCCGCATGACCGTGAGTGACGAGAGCACAGGCGAGCGCTTCTGCTTCAAAGGGTCCCGACGACTCGATGCACGGAATGCCCATAGCGCGTAGGAGCTCCTTGCACTCGTCGTATGTCTGCGTCGTTGGGGAGTTGTTCCGACGCTGATACGACTGGGAAATGTCGTTGCTGCGGTCGGCGAGTGCCATTAGCGCGGACTCAGTCTCGAGCGAGGAGATATCGGACGAGGGTCCTGAGAGGAAGTCCCAAATGTGACCTTCATCGAATGTCATCTGGAGCTGCTGCTTGGACATGACGTATTCCATTCTTGCATCCAGGGTGGTGTCAGGGTAGCCTGCTGGCGCAACACGGTGGCGTCCTCGTACTGGGGCCTCAGACCGTTCCAAGGATGAAGGCATGGACACGAGCTGATTGACACACTGGCCATATTCAGAGCATAGCGCGGAAAGTTCCACTTGAAACAGCTCGACAGAATCAGCTGGCGAATAAGCACTCGCCAGCAGGGGCTGCACTGCGGCATTCCAATGGACAAATGGAAGAACTGGGAAACTATCATCAAGGGGGCTATCAAATGAGCCATCAAAAAGGTTGTATGAGCCGACGTCATCGTCTGTGACTGCTTGGCTAGAATTCTCTAGGTTTGGTAGTGGCGGCATGTGGTGCGATCCAGATCTGGGGGTTGAAGGTGACGTCGCCACAAGATCCAGGACATCCTGAAAATCATGTATCCCCATGTCGATGTGGGAGAAGTAAGGATGTTGTAATGAGGGTGGACGCGATGGAGGGGACGTGGGCGCAAGAAGCGCGGACCCTGACACATGCACATCGAGCGATCTATGAGCTGACCTGATGCTGCTGAGGGCATTATTGATGCGTTGGCGATCGGGACTAGGCAGGGAGCGGTAATATGGAAGAAGACGTATCAGCTTCCGCAATCTATGAAGTCTAATTGTTTCGATGGACGCTCTAGCGGCATCTATCTGGCGGGATTCTCTGCGTCGCTCGACCTGTGTTGGCTTGAGTTGGGGGTGACGAGTAAAACGAAACGCGCTGACCTCGCGCGCTTTGGCTGCGCTGCGCTGTTGTCCGTCGAAGACACAGATAGCACGTACGTCAGAGTCCTTCAATTCTGTGAGTATACGATGCCAACCAATGATGTGCCTGTGGGGGTGAGGCATAGGTGCAAAATGGAGGCGCTGAGTGACGAGGGTGCCATCGCTGTCACTTGGGTAAGTTGGGGTTGGGTATCAAGGAAAGAAGGATGCACATCACGACTGTCTTTCCGTGCAGGGATTTGAGGCGGTCGGGGAGTTTCCTGAAGATATGTGGACTGAAGGGGGGTTGGTGGTGAGCAATACGGATTGAGCGCACTCACCAAGTCTTTTGGAGAAAGGACGTGATGCCTAGCACGCCCATCATCTACATACGGTCCATTAAGACCTGTTGGGAATTACTGCATAGTGTCAGTAAACGTAGGACGACCGACTTTTCCAACTCCGCTAGCAGCCACGTCCTGTCCGCCGTCTCGCTCGGGCACTCAGCATCGACCACAACGGCGACCGCGCTCATTCGGCCGTGTATATCACCCTGGGTATCCCATTTCCTATCCCATTTTCTAATTACCAGACCCTTTCTCGCCTAGATTCGCCCACTATGTCGGTTATGCTCACAAAATTCGAGTCGAAAAGCAATCGCGTCAAAGGTGCGTGCATTGTGCTCGACCTGTCCAATCATACCTGGATCTTTTCTTCAAGGGCTCGCATTCCATCCCACTCAGCCTCTCCTCGCCGCTGCTCTGCACAATGGCAGCGTCCAGCTATGGAACTACCGCATGGGTGTCCTCGTAGACAGATTCGAAGAGCACGAAGGTACCCTCCCTCTTGCTCAACCTCGTGAACCGCCCCCCGTTAATATGTCGTGATCAAGGCCCCGTTCGAGGTGTGGCTATCCATCCTAGCAGAGCCCTCTTAGTAACCGGCGGCGACGATTACAAGATCAAAGTCTGGGGTCAGTACCATGAATCATTCCACGGTCGATTCTGATTCCCCGCAGACTTGCGTCCTCAGAACCGTCGCTGCCTCTTCACTCTGCACGGTCACCTAGATTACGTTCGGACCGTCCAATTTCATCACGAGATGCCCTGGATCGTGAGTGTTTTGTCTTCTCAGCTCATGTTCGTTCATCCATCCCGCATCTCAGCTCTCGGCATCCGACGACCAGACCATCCGCATATGGAACAGCACGTCGCGTAACTGTATCGCCATCCTCACTGGCCACTCGCACTATGTCATGTCCGCCCAGTTTCACCCAAAGGACGATCTCATCGTGTCAACATCCATGGATCAGACTGTACGCGTTTGGGATATATCCGGTTTGCGAAAGAGCACTCCCAGCACCGGACCGAACAATTTCGACACATTCGACACGTTCTCCACCGTAAAATATGTCCTCGAGGGCCATGACCGGGGCGTCAATTTTGCTGCCTTCCATCCGACCCTCCCTTTGATTGTCTCCGCTGCCGACGATCGCACGATCAAGATTTGGAGGATGAGCGAGACGAAGGCTTGGGAGGTTGACTCTTGCAGAGGGCACTTTAACAATGTCTCCAATGCGTTCTTCCATCCGAAACACGAACTCATCGTTTCTTGTGGCGAGGATAAGACAGTCCGCGTATGGGATCTCGCAAAGCGTACCGCAATCCAGACCTTCAGGAGGGAGCACGATCGATTCTGGGTCCTTGCTGCACATCCTAACCTCAACTTGTTTGCCGCAGGTATAATTAGGACACATGTACAGAGCATTTTTGCTAATATGCACCACCTATATAGGTCACGACAGCGGACTCATTGTGTTCAAGCTCGAACGCGAACGGCCCGCCTTTTCGGTCCACGCCGACTCATTGTATTACATCCGGGATAAATACGTCCGATCATATGACTTCAATACTGGTTCAGATATCGGCCTTCTTAGCGTCCGCAAATTTGGAAGTCCTTACGTTCCTCCCCGAACGCTGAACTACAACCCTGCCGAACGGGCCGTGATCGCGACGATTTCCTCCGACAATGGCTTGTTTGAGCTGTCTTCACTGCCCACGCAGACCAATGGCGAGGTCAAGGACTCATCTGCAGATGGTAAGCGTGGTTCGGCCCACAGTGCGATCTTCGTAGCTAGGAATAGATTCGCCGCCTTGAATAAGACCACGCAGGTAAACGAAGTTGTAACCATTAGCCATGTGGATGCTCAACGACTCGTTAGCTTATCGAGGTTCGCGATCTGTCGAACTCCGTGGTTAAAGGAATCAAGGCGCCAATCCAGACTAACGAGATCTTTTATGGTGGAACCGCATGCCTCATCCTGAGCTCCACATCGTCGGTTGCTCTCTACGACATTCAACAGCAGAAGATTATTGCCGAGCTAAACAGTCCACCCGTAAAGTATGTCGCCTGGAGCTCGGACGGCCAGCTAGTTGCCTTGATGAGCAAGCACAGTGCGTACTCGTCCCCTTCTGGTTTATTACATCATCGTAACTCCAATGGCGGTAGCGATTACCATCGCCAATAAAAACTTTTCTCAAAGCAGCCTAGTCCATGAAACCATTCGAATCAAATCTGGGGCCTGGGATGATGCGGGTGTCTTCATTTATTCCACCCTCAATCACATAAAATACTGCCTTCCCCAAGGGTATGTCTGATGTACATATCAGGCCTCGACGCTGACCTTACTTCCCTCCGACTGTCCACGTTGAAGCGACAACGGGGTGATATGCACGCTCGATAATCCTGTCTATCTCACACGCATCAAGGGCAAAACGGCACACTGTTTGGATCGTTCCGCGCGTCCCAGAACAATCACGTTTGACCCTACAGAATACCGGTTCAAGCTTGCCTTGCTCCGGAACAACTACGAAGAGATGCTGCATATCATAAGGACATCTACACTCATTGGGCAAAGTATCATTGCTTATCTGCAACAAAAAGGGTTCCCTGAGGTAACCGTATATGTGTTTGGTTTAGGGCTGTTGTCTGACACCTGTGGTAATGGGCGTAGATCGCATTGCACTTCGTCCAGGATAAGAATACGAGGTTTGACCTTGCCATTGAATGCGGAAATCTCGATGTAGCATTGGAGACCGCAAGAGCGATTGACCGACCAGAGTGTTGGGAGCGTTTGGCGCAGCAGGCGCTCAAGCAAGGAAACCACAAAGTAGCTAAAGTTATTTCACCCACGTGCTATGGTGGACTTGACCGTCCGTCCTATTACAGATTGTTGAGAAGGCCTATCAACAAACCAAGAACTTCGATCGCTTATCGTTCTTGTATCTAGCCACTGGCAGCACGGAAAAGTTGTCGAAGATGCAAAAGATTGCGGCTGCGAGAGGAGATCCAATGTCACGTTTCCATAATGCCTTGTATGCTGGTGATGTCCAAGGAAGGATCGCTGTGCTACGGGATGTGGGTCTTCGTATGTGCTTATTTCCGACAGTTTTGGGCTGTCCCGTTGATCTGGGCTGTAGACCCACTCGCTTACCTGACCGCAAAAACAAACGGTTTGAATGAAGAGGCAGCCGAAATCCTTGAAGCCGCAGGTTTGAACGAGGCAGATGTGGAGGATGTTCCTTCATTCGGCCAGTCAACCCTCACACCACCGTCCATTATCACGTCCACTGCAACCTTCAACTGGCCATCAATTTCGGCAGGCGACAGCTTTTGGGATCGTGCTCTCGCAAATGGTAATCTGGATGGGAATGGCGACGTTCCCTATGTTAACGGTGTTGACACCTCTGCTGCCGCTGCTTCATCCGCACTCGATGATTGGGCGAAGGAAGAGGAGATCCCTGAAGTTGATGCTGACGAGGCTGGATGGGACCTTGACGTTGAGGGCACTGATGGCGAGACACACACGGAGGAAGAATTTGAGGATGCCGTCAGCGAGGAAGACGATGAAGGGACCGGCGCGACCCCTGGTGTGAGCGAGAACGAGCTCTGGGTACGCAATTCACCGTTTGCTGCGGATCACGTTGCCGCGGGGTCTTTCGACACTGCCATGCAAGTGAGTTGCGTTGAACAGGACGAGATTCCGGGCTGTACTCATTAATATTCAGTTACTGAACAAGCAGTTCGGAGTCGTCAACTTCGCACCCCTGAAACAATTGTTCCTCTCCGTCTACCGGTCATCCCACGCCTACGTTTCTCCTCTGGCATCCTTACCGCCCCTTCAGGTCCATGTCAGACGCAACCCATCTGAAACTTCGCCTGGGCGAGTTTTACCGGTGGCTGTGCGATCTTTGTCGTCTGTGCGTACTGAGCTCTTGGAAGGTTTTCGTTCTGTCTCCGGCAACAAACTTCCTGAAGCTCGAACTATATTTCGATCTGTACTGCAAACGTTGCTCTTGGTGGTGGTGTCTTCGGACGAGGAGGCCAAAGAGGTTTGTCGATTCATTTACTTTGGATCTCTTCTAATGAAACTGCAGTGGCGCGACACCGTTGTTTCCGCACGCGAGTACCTGCTCGGGGTTTGTATCGAATTAGAACGGCGGCGCATTGCTCAGGACGAGCCGGACAATGTCCGTCGACAGTTGGAGCTTGCGGCATACTTTACGCACTGCCAACTCCAACCGCCACACATGCAAATAGCTTTGCGCAGTGCCATTGGAGCATTTGCCAAGGCTAATAACCACGCCACGGCTGCCAAGCTGGCAAGACGTCTATTAGATCTCAATCCGGACCCAAAAATTGTTGCGCAGGTATGTTCTATTGGAAGTTATATGGCGCCAGGATCACATGTATTTTTCACAGGCACGCCAACGGATTGCGGCGGGAGATCGTAACCCCCGGAATGCAGTGGAGATTTCCTATGACGAATTCACTGAATTTGACATCTGCGCAGCCACGTACGCACCGATTTACAAGGGCTCTCCGACGGTGCATTGCCCGTATACCGATGCGTCGTTCTTACCCGAACTGAAGGGGAAGCTAGATCCCCTCACGGAGGTGACAGAGATTGGGGCGACGGCGAGTGGGCTGCCTGCTCCACAATGAGATCGAACGTGGTCGAACGTCGTAGTACTACTGTACAGTCGCTGGATTGCGAAATCTCCTAAATGTCTGCACTGAAGCATGACCAGTCACGTGATTCAGAAACTCGACGTGATTTCCTGGCTGCTCCTCTGTCCGTTGCCAGGCATGGACAACGACACAGACAACGCGACCGTGGATATCATCGACCTGCTGGAGAGTCCGAAGCCACCCTCAAAGCCACCCTCTCAGTCGACGGAACAGGACAGGCCGTTGGAGGACATCCTGGCGCAATCTTCGACGGAGCTCATTCACACATTTGCAGCCTCAGTCAGCCAAAATGCGACGAAAGAGGCAAGTAAATCCGAACATTTCAGGCAAGGTATCTCAAGTACAACGCGCATATATCCTGGTTGTTAACAACTGGGTACAGAGTTTAGGCGACGCCTGTTTCGACAAGTCATTGCGACGTATATATGGTCGATGGCCCGCCTCGCGCATGAAACGGACGTGGCGGAGGGAAGACTGGCAAAGGACGTGCAAGAATTGCTATCAGCGGAAAGGGAGCAAGGCAGGTCATCTCCCACTCCTACAATTTTGGGTAGGCAGGCGTTGCGCTGTCGCTATTTCTGTCATGCGTTGGGACGATCGTGGGTACTGACCGGACTCGACAAGATCGTCTTCGTACCCGTCTCTCGGAGTTGATGGCCGCGGTCAATAGGGCGGTGGATATGTTTGCACAGTTTTGACACTCTCCACCGGGATGTTCACCGGAATGATTGACGACGTATTAATGCCGTGGTCTGTAATGGGAAGTTTCCAAATGACAACAATTAGACGTGCCCGACATCGTGTTGGATGGCAAACATGAAGTTGTAGTACACACAGACATCAGACATTTCTCAGACCACAACAACCCTCTCCTTCACCACGACCATGTCCCTCGGAAAGGGCCCCCACTGTTCATTCGTCTTGCTCGCCGAATTCGACATTGATAGTGGGGCCCAACTCACCTACCAATTTCCCCAGCCGCTCGGGACAGACGAGGGGTAGGACTCCATCTCACCATCAAAAGCCAACGACTGATGCATCAATAGACTCCTAGCCAATCTGATGCTTCCCGATGGTGCAGAGCGACATCTCGAAGACTGGACCATATTCTTCCTCAACCAGACCCCATTCAACGCCATCTCACCCGTCCTCGCTCTAGAGACTTCCGAATCTCCCGATGATCCTTCAAACAACCCAGACGGTCATCCGGAGCTCATATATGTACTGAACCTGGTCCGGACGAAGCACGACAGGACGGCTCGGAGGTGCGTCGTCGTCCGAACCAATCGCAACCACAAGCACGGTATCTGACCTGGCCTGATGCATGTTTGCAGAGGGGCAGTTGTCAAAGCAATGGCTGTTTGCACCCGCCATCCGTTTATTCAGATCTTCAAGGCAAGTATCGCCACGGTATACCTGCCTTGCTGGCTTACACCACTCGCAGCCTGTCCTCCTACTCGCCTTGGATGACTACTTTGCCAATCCCTCTCAAGACTGTTTAGCCCGCCTGTTCGATGCCATAAACTCGATGGACGTCACCGGTTCACCCCAATTATCTCGGTCCGAGAAGCTCGTGATGCGTGCATCCGAGCGTAAAGACATCTTTAGCGAAAAGTTCGCCTCTCCAAGGATCACAGAATCCATACCCAATTTCAGTAGTTCCCACGGGAAACCACAGCACAAAACTACCTCGTCTGCAGAGTCGCATATAAGCGAGGATGGCATGCTTCTTCGGCGTCAGCTTCCCGTTGAAGGCACGCGCGAGCGTTCTGCGACCGAGAGCAGCGCCGCTAGTTCTCATCTACACCAACCCAACCCGTCCTCTCCGTCCGACTCGTCCTTCTCCCTTGGCGGAAGTGCAGTTTGGGTTGGCGATGAAAGTACAACCCTGGACAATCATGTTGGTGTTGCGATTGGAGGAGGGCCGGGGAGCATTATTTCCCAGGCCAGTCGAGGCCGCACGTCGACTGACGCATCTTCGTCATCCTCTCGAGAACGGAATGCCTACAACGGTGCGATACCCACGACCTCGGATCCACATCTGCGCTCTGGATTATCCAAGGATACCCACTTTTTCCAAACGGCCATAGCTTACAAAGGACACCAACTGCCTATCAAGCTTCCCCTCTCTACATTTCCCGAGGAAGTCGGTGATGTCAGCTCATGGCTCCTTTTACCTCGCGTGACATCGACTAATACTTTGTATATACTCCAGTATTCCTTAATCCAGCTAATACAGACATTCTCTTCGCCGGTCGTGACTGTTTCTGGACCACACCATCCGCATCTGCACACGAACGGAAATCTCACACATCCCATAATAATTCTCTTTAATGCACTCGTCACCGGAAAGCGTATTCTCTTTTTAGGACATAACATACCTGCAGGTCAAGTGGCCAACTATGTGTTGTCAGCATGCGCGTTGGGTTCAGGATGCGGCGCGATCCTGAGAGGCTTCATCGAACGTGCATTTCCATACGCTGGGTTGGCGGGAGGTGAAGACTGGGTTACGATGTAAGTTGGGACGTTCCCCAAAGAGTGTGAATTCGCTGACGCATGGATGTCTACAAGACCAGCATACATTGCAGGCGTGACGAACCCGATCTTTGAGACATCGGGATCATGGGACTTGCTGATGGATGTTGGAACCGGTCGCGTGGTAGTCTCCAAGGACATCCATATTTCCTTCCCGGTAGCTGCCATGCCTCCGGCTATCATTCCCCTAGTCCCCCGCTCGGGCGTGATCCGTACTGAAAACTCGGGGGCGAGCGAAGAAGAAATTGCACGGATAGCTACGCGAGACGGGAGCCAATCTACTCGGAAGTCAGAATTTGCAGCGCAGCCTGACAGCTCCGATAATTTATTCATTGAGGACGTACGTGCTTTTTTGCGGATGGGTGGGGATGCGTTTGATATTCATATCTTCCAGCTCATTTCTGCCATCACTTCACATTTTGGGGAGACGCTGGTCAGGCTGCGGTTCTCCGAATACGTGAGTCGATTTGTTCGGCTTGCATCAAAATATGAGGAAGTAGCAACCGGGTCGACGGCCTTGGGGTTCCCAAGTACTCCTTTCACTGAAGGTTCGCTGGGGAGTGGCGTTGTATTTTCAGATGAAATCGTGGCATCTAGGGAATTGGCCGCCAACGCCAGTCGTATCGAAGGTTGGCGAAGGACGAAATCCTATCGGTACTGTGCTATGGTACGTAACCTCTGGTGATGACTCGTTCCGATGATATCTTACGGAGGGACAGGACTTTCAAAAGCATCGTTCGATGGATGTGATCCAAGGATTCGATCTCATGCATCAACTTTACCGCCTTCGCCTTGTAAAAAACGTTCCTGATGTCGAGGTTGAATTGATTGTGCGCACCATTTCGGAGAACGTCCGATCATACGAGCAGGTCGTTGAGGTGTGTCGTCTTTTTACGCGATACGAACATTTTATCGAGTATCGTACAGTTGTTGGCGCATACACCCCCTCATACGGGAGGACTACAGCCTCTGAGCTTCTGCCTGTTCCATCAACTCGAATCTGTGCGCGATGCAACGGTGGATATTTTCAACGAGCTGAGAACACATTCGGTAATTTGTTTTGAACGTGTCACGGCTCATGTTCATATGCTCGGTAACAGGTTGGCGTGATATTCCTCCAAGCTCTCAACCACTTTCAGCGTTATGCCTACGTGCGACAGGCCTACGCTCGCGAATCTCGCCTCAAAGAGAGCGCCGGTAACAATCACCTTGTCCCTCCACCTCCGCTTTCGTTGCGTACCCCTTCCAATCGAAGCGAAGTCAGTCTTGGCGGATTTTGATATTCTGACGATCGGTTGCACGCCACTCCTTCCTTGATTGTGACCGCTAGCTTACTTTCGACCTTCTTGCGTATATAATCTTTTTTGTGGAGCTGTCCGTATATTCAAATGTTTCTACTTTATTGAGACGAGCTAGACTGGGGGATTTCGACCACTAGCCTTGGTGCTAGGACGTCGAGTCCCGGAGAGGTAATGGCGCTGAGCTTGGGAGATGTCTCATAGGACACAATATACAGTTCCAGTCAAGTAGAGGCCAAAGAATGGGTGCCTGTGCTACACCATTAATTCAGCTTCTTGGGAGTCTGAGATGTACGGGTAAGATATACACGAAGGGAGAAATCTCAACAGAGATGTGGCAGTCGCATCTTCTGGGTGTATCACGCAGCACATGAAGATTAGCAACACAGCGATGACGCACGCAGAAAGGGACACGACGAATTGGTTGACAGTGCGGGATGCAATGAAGAGTAGCTGCGCCGTCAGGAATCCCACGCCCCATAGATAAGTTGCCCTTGGGAGACCGAAAGCAATCGATGAGGGCAGGAATCCCACCCTTTTCCATTTGGCGAAACTGAGGTAGCGGGCCTGAAAAGCAGTCAACGGTAAGTAAACCAAAAAAGGAAAGTTGACATACGCCAACGGCAGCACTTGATTCCGCAAGTGGTCGATGTCTGAGGTGGAGGCAGGACGCTGAGACGATGGAAACAGTACAAGAAAGAACGGACGGGATGGAGGTGGATATAGAACCGCCGCGAACGTTTGCAAGGAGGATGCTAGCTCTGAGGGTTTTCCCTTGTGAGCCCTGCAGGATATATTGGTACCCTTTGATCACTTACAGGATGATCGGAAGGCTCTGCATTTGGTATGTCAAGAATGTCAACCTCAGGTCCAATACAGTAGCGTACCCATGACAGACTGTTTGTCCAATCAGCGAGGCAGTCGGACACGAAACGTGTCCACTGGTCTGCATACACTTGTTCGTTTATGTACAGCTCGTCCAGGAGGCTGTGATAATGTCTGGGAATGCCCCACATGAGAAAATTCGCAATGGACGACAGCCATTGGTGTTCGACAACATCAGGAGAGAACATTTCTTGCAGCCTATCCAATTGGGCAGATTGTTGCCCGTAAAAGGTGGTAAACCGCTGATTCACTGCAAAAAATGCACGTTGAACACGATGCACCCGTTAGCGAATCGCCAAACGTACTTATGGCACCGGCTAGACGTGCTGAAATAATGTGATGAGAAACGGAACAAGGGGGATTCGATTATCTCTTACCAGCGTAACAGAGAGTATAGCCGTCCACGCGTTGTCCTGTGATGGAGCACCCCTGGTGTTAAATGAATTCGGGATCGCATCGAATGAACGTACCTCTCTTCCTTGAGAGCAACCTCAGGAACTGTTTGCACGTGTCCGCTGTGTATGGGAACGTCGAAGTTCTTGACGTCAATCTGTCTATATCCGCGCATCAGTTGAGTGAACGTAACTACTAAGCGGACCCGGTACATCTTACCGGCCTGGCCATGGGATATAATATTATACAACTGATCCACAAGTTGCGAAAACTCCTGTTCGTGGGATTCGTGATGCATCGGGAAATACTCGACATGCACCCAATATAGTCGTTCTATGGCCCATTCTATCCGAGTGTGAGAAGCGGTGGATGCTTCAGGGCAGTGTGCTGCGCACCGAGATGTGACGAAGACATGGCTGCTGGAATATCGAGCAACTCGGAACACAGATCTTCAAGCCAGAACAGTCCTTTTTCGGTATGGTCGACAAAGTAGTAGTTGCAGGTCGTGTAATCATCTCCGAGTTCCAAAAACAGTTCGGAACGGGGAGGAAGACTGATCTTGTGGGACTGCAACTCTGTGCTGGCAATGTTGGCACAATCGAGAATGTAACATCGGATCTGTGGGTTCCCGATGTCCGCCTCAGTGACAACCGCGAAACTGAACTCGTCCGTCAACACATAGTATGGCTGCCCCTCTGGATGTACGAAACGTTGCCACTTTGTGACAGCGGACGTGATTGTCTCAGCGGAGTCAGACGGAAGCGGGAGTGGCCAACTCCGTGATGCTTGAACTGACCTAGCGCGGCGAGGTCCTCGGTCGATGACCAATGGGCAAAGCTGGACGCTGAAAGGGAATTTCAGTCATTTGTTCATCAGGGTCAATGTCACTGACCAGCTCGAATTACCACGATAGCGAGAGGTATTCAGAGAGGTGACCGGGACGAGCTTGAAGCAGGCCACTCCTGGCTTTGCATCCCGAGTAATCGTCTCCATGGGCTGTTCGTGTTGAGTTGGTTCCCCCATGCCAGTCATTATTAAGTAGCTGGCTGGGAGTCAACGTCAACGTTCAAGCTGTTCAAGCTTCCCACGCCAATTTCGTGGAAATTCAAATAGCAGGAAAACGGCCTTGCCGGAAAGGGCCGGACACAGCCGTTGACTCACTGCCCCCAACTTTCATAGTATATGGGGGCCATTGGGACCGCACCATTCTTCCCCCCATGCACATGCCAGCCATCTCGGACGCCAGGGAGCCATGATCATCAGCCCTCCCTGGAGTCGTGGGCCACATGAGGCCCCACCAGCCACTTTTCCTGAGCATCATGTAGACCGTAAGCAAACTATAATCCTTATCTCATTCCCAGAGCACGCCATTCCCCACGATGTGTAGGTCCAGACCATTGGGTGTAGCACGACAAACTCATGGTCATGTCGAAGGCGGTCCACCGTCTGTCCCACAATGTTTTTCACTCGAACCTCTACTGTAACAACGAATGTGTTGTGTGTTTGATTTCGTTCTGGAGGTGGTATGTTAAGCCGACTGAAAGGGAGGACCGACCTTGTCGATCGACACCTGATGTCAACCCCAAGCCTTGTTCGTAATCCTTGTACATCTCCCAAATTTTTGGCGCCTGACTCTGTCCATGGGGATAGTGCCCACTTCCGTCATGCATCAGTCACAGGACTTCTCGGCTCCTTGTTTTATAGCCAAGAAGGGGTCCAATTCAGTAAGACTGCTATCATTGCTATCTCCAGCGTCTTTTAGAAGAACACTGGCTTATCCTATTTCCAAGGTAGCCGCTCGATCAAGAGGTCACGAAGCTGATCGTTTCAGCCCAACCCCGGACCGATAAAGACTGTCCTAGGGCGCCCA
>JBBPKT010000590.1:0-16521 GCA_038089395.1 Pulveroboletus frians | reverse complement strand
GCACTACCTCGACGCTGCAATCGTTCGGATCATGAAAGCCAAGAAGGAGCTCACGTACGAGGCACTCAAGGCGCAGACGATCGAGGCGGTCAAGAGCCACTTTGTGCCGGAGGTGAACATGATCAAACAGCGAATTGTTGGACTGGTGGAACAAGAGTATCTGAGGCGAGATGACGACGACATGAACAAGTTTACCTATGTTGCGTGAGGCGTAGCGGAGCTGCACGGCGCATAAAAGACCAAATGCTGAGAAGACTATGGAGTATAATTGTCGTATTGTATATTAAACCAAGGTAGGGAACGTGGATGCCCTTTTCTTCTCCAGTGACTTGCAGACGAGCGGATGCAACACGGTAAATTCTATAGTATCTAGGCGTGAACCTCTTCTGTTGCGTCTGGTCTCGTGCCCGACATACCCAAGAACAATCCCAACGGCGATGTGCAGGATTGAGACCAAGGACACCGGCGGGCGCGACCGGCGAGGATGGACGTCCATCGAATGAAGAAAAATGCTCATGTGGCAACGTCGTCCGGCCGTTCAGGACCCAAATCAACCTCGACGTCCGCATTATCCAACAACATGCGCAAGAATTCCGAGAATTGTCGATGGAGTTTCTCTAGGTTGGAGGAAGGTTAGATGGCAAGAAGCGGATCAAGTACCATCAAATGGAAAAGAGGGGAGGGACGAAGCGAGCGTGAGTGATATGCACGACGGCGTCATGAGAAAGAGAGGAAGGAAGAAAGGACCGGTTACGGACTTGTACGATCGACCGCCCGGGCGTACTCTTCGTTTGCCTCTGTCATGGCAGTTTCCAACGCTTCAAGGCGATGTGCCTGCAAGAGCAGAGTTGTTCCCCGGGTTAGAGAGAAAGAGAATAGAGCCACTCAGACTTGCCTGTGCTTCCTCGGGTTCTGGGACGGGCAAGGATTGGATGAGTACCTCGATCTGTTTCGCCTTGACGATCAAATCGTCCACGAGCTCCCGCTTGTTCGCTAAAAAAAAAGGTGCAGTGAGCCATATCGCCGAGCGTGAACAGACGTCGGCACAGACGGGATAGGGATAGGGGGGCGGGGTAAAGAAAACGAGAGAGCACACGCGCTGGGCTCACCTTCAAAGACCTCTGGGGGATCAAACTTGTCTGGGTTGCGCGATTTCGTGATCGGAATTTCGGGGCTGACTTGGAGAAAGGTCGAACGGGAGGTTAGGTAGCCGATGCTGCTCGACATGATCATGAGCAGCTATGTGGATAACCAGCATGTCCCCCCCGCGCGAGCAAGTGCAGAAAGCCCCCGTTCGTTTTTGAGCGCCGAGAAAGGCAAGAAGGGGAAGTGATGAAGGAGATAGAAAGACAGGGAACGTCTCAGTCCGTCCTTTCGCGGGGTTCGAGACGACTCACCCGTTGTATCTCATCCTGGAGCTGGGTGATGCGGTCCATATGCGACAAGTCCTGCAGCATTGCGCTGCTCAGGCAGAAACGTCTTCCTTTTTCTTTCTTCGAACAAACGTCGGAGACGTAAGTGGCCCACTCCACAAAATGATGGCCGATCAGACGCAATAACACGAGAGGGTGAATACGTTCATACGTCCAAACGAATGACAATGTGATACCACTAGCCAACGAGAAGAAGAAAAAAGAAAAAGTCGCCACTCTGCCGTCAACGCTTTGGTCCAGCGCAAAAGACCTACACGACGACCGAGTGTCAGGTAGACAAATAGGTCACCAACGCGACCACCCGGTGAACGTCTCCTGGAATCCGTCTCGGTTATGGGCCTCGTTAATGACGCCTTGTTCTTCGATCGAGAGCTGATAGGTCACGCCAACGGTCGAGATGCTGAAGAGCATGATCGTCGACAAGCTATCAATGTTGAGGACCCCGTTCTGACAGGTATAGTTGCCAATACAAGTTTGAGTGTAATTCTTATGCCAGGCATGAGCATCCGGTCATCCCTCATGTACAATGGCTCGATCTCACCTGGAAGAAGCTGTAGAGTCCAGCACCTAGTGGAATCCGTAAGGCAATCCTTGGTTTGAAAAGGGAGGAATGAACTTGCCAAAGATCGTGATATCCCAGGACTGCTGCACATACATAGCCCACGCCGCAGGGCTTGAAGAATTGTATGTGGGGTCATAGTAGTGCGAGTTGATGTGGTAAGGACGAGGGGCAGGTGGAATCGGTTGATAGTAGGGCTAGGTTGGTTATAGATCAAGAAACACGTTACAGGGACAGATCAAGTCTCACAGTCTCTGTCTGCACGAAGCCAATCCAGTGATTCTGGGCTGCGTGCAGGTTATACTGGTAGAGAGAGCAGTGCTCAGCTATAGTTGAATGTGAGACATCGCAAATTTTGAAGTCGGGCGTGCTTACATGCTGATAGATATGTCAGCAGTGTTCACCATTCTCAGACAGGTTAATTAACTTGCCTGTACCGATCATCCACACTGGCCCAAAGGATTCTGATAATATCCCGCGCCCGGAGAAGATGCTTATTTGACGTCCTTTAGGGTCGTCGAGGTCGTGGTCTGCATTCCAAACCCAGGTTCCCTACAGCGACTCAGCAAAATGTTTCAAGTGGATAGCTATAAACTGCTCACTTCCAGGTATGCACTAGATCCTGGGGTCAGGTGCAAGGCCATAAACGCAGCCTGACAATCAGGACTGAGATTGCCCGCAGGGCACCCTGGATATTGCAGGTTCGTACCAGCGGCTAGAGTGGAGATACCGTCAGGTCACATACATCGATCGTCTCTCGATACTTACTTCCGCCGAGACTGGGTTTAAACGAGGGTCAGATGATCTCAACTGTCAAGTACTCAGACATACCGGAAATGAGTGTCCCACATGCCCGCACCACCCTGCTGATCCCAGGGCTGATGGACATTCCACTCCACGAGGATAGCACCAGCCGCTTTGAAGACTAAGTCAATGGTAGAAAAGTGGTCTCGAGTTACATACCGGGTCCGACGGTAGAAAAGATCATGTCTGTAACCTCCAAGACTCCGTTGGACCAAGGTGTGCCAGCTCGTACCATCACTTTAGGGCTATTCTGGTCCTCAAACCTGGCCCCACCGCCGAGGATGACCGACCATGCCTCTCCCGTCACTTGCGAACCGACAGGAATGTCGAGGGTATCCGTAATATAATACGTTCCGGCATCGAAGAAGATGAGTTTGCAACCCGCAAACTATCGAAATACGTTCAGTATGGTGTAGCCACAGTATTCCTCAAGGCTTACCATATTAAAGATATTTTGTAACGCTGTGGTATCATCGGTATAACCATCACCGACCGCACCATGCGACTTCACGCTAACAATCTGATCCAGGGAGTAGTCGGGGTACTGAGGATGTCCCTTGCCAAATATGTTGCCTTGCGGGTCGATGATGTTCCATGGCTTTTGTGGTGGTTCGATATATCCTTGGGTATAACGAGGTAGTCCATCATTTCCCACGTACACGTTACCTTGAGCCCAGGATTGTATATCCATCGAGTCGGTAGACCCTTCAAGCACAACTTTGCCACCCTCCACCCCGACTGCAACCGGAACGTTGTGCAGTCGGACATTATTTAGCACGATGGAACCTGCAAGTGTGCCGTTGCTTGGCATTGTGGTTTGGAGGAAAATAGGGGTATTCATCACTGTCACATCGATGATGGCTTCAGAGCCGACAGTCTTGATAGCCATCAGCAAAATGCACAAAAAAAAACCGAACAATAGAGGCTTGCCTGAGTTGCAGCGGATGTCCCGCCGGTCTTTAGGTGAAAGCCAACCTGAATGTTGATAGAACGTCAGAGAAAGGAGGAACCAGCAGACGTCCGTACATACCGAGCAATTGTTGATGAATACACCCTGGTAAGTCCAACCTACCCAAGACATAAGCATATATCACATGCAAGACCGAGGCCATACCCCAATTCCATGCAGCATCGATACCTGCGTAGAATATCAGAGTAACACTGGAAAGGTTAGAGATGACCCACCCACGACCGCGTGATTGACAGTGATATTGCGTACAGTGAATTGTTGGTTACCAACACTAATGCCAGTTTTGCCTGCCACCATTAACTGCCTTGAGATCTAGACCGCGACAGGGACATACCACCATTGAAAATGATATCTGCAAGCGAGCTCTCAGCACAGGTTTACGTGACAGATGAATGACATACCACCCATGAAACCCCCACTGACTTGCGACGTGAGTATTACGTACTTGGCATCTGATGGACCCTCTCTCACCTTCCGTTCTCCATAAAAAGCCCTGGAACGGAAAGCGAATTCAGGGAAGTATCGGCTTGAGGTATGAAAATATGTACCTTGGTGCTGAGTACCATTTGCCTGTGACATTTCTACCACGACATTGATCAGTGAGGTTGCCTGCGATACCTGCCAATGAAGACCAATTGCGGATGCAGTGGCATTCATTCGACGTAGATCGATGATCAAATTCCGGACAGAGCGGTAACTGAATAAACAGTGTAATTTTTTTCAGTGCGGTTACGGTATGGGTATGTTATTTGACATACAAATTGTTTTGATTGATGAACCATTGAGCACCACCACCATTGGGGACATATGGATCAGCATCTTTATGATGTTGTGAACGTAAGAACTACCGGCATGAATACCGGCATATATGCTTACCAATGACAGCAAGACCAGTAAAATTTGAAGATGCGAGAAGAGTTGGTGGTGTTCTCGCGTCGCCGATTATTTGGGTATAGTAATATGTATTAATGGCAGAGGACACCACATATTCTCTGCAGGTCTGTTCAGCAAGTGGTCGTACTGGAGTTAAATCTTCATACCCGGCCGGGAAGTATACGATAGCAGGGGTGAGACTTTGGAACATTAATTGGCAAAATGGGACATGGGCAGACAGCACACACGTTGATGACTGACATCCATAGCCACAGCGACTTCCCGCAGACATCGCAGCGCTGGCAAGTAGGTTCAGTGAAGGGAACTCCGCACGAAAGCCAGATGTCGAACTGGATCGCTGCAGTGTCATCGGTGACACCATCACCTTTAGCCCCGAAATCCCGCACATTGCGAAAGACTTGATAGGTTTTACTGGGATTGAAGGCGGAAGTTCCCTGATGTTTGATGCTCTCTAGCCAGTATGGATCTCCTGGTGCAGCATGGCCGGTCGTTAATGGTGCAGAGCAAGACGAACCTAGGCCAGAAACGAAGGACGTTGAGAGTAGGCACACGCTGGCGGACAGCAGCGTGAGACCGGGGTATCTGAGCATGGCGAGGGCCAGGTGAAAGAACAAGAGCGTTCAAACCTTCACAATGTGAAGTTGAAAATATGTACGGCTTATTCATCGCCGGGTTGGCGAGGCTCGAAGCGAATAAATGGGGAAGAGTTCGGTTCTCTGGATATGAATGGGGAAGTACGCCCAACCATGAAGGTCGTCATGAGGCCACTGCTTGCTGGCAAGTTCCATGTCGGGTTCTGTGCGTTTACAAACGGAGTAGACAGGCTCGAGGAGCGACCTGATGACCGGCGCTGTCTAAATCGCTTAGATTAGCTTGGTCCTCGCCATTGTTCCCACCAGCGATGCGACGTCGCTGTCAGCTGTCAGCTGGTGTCTGTACGTACTACCCCACGTTTTCTGATCCCTTCGTGTGAGCACTATGTTGTTCGTAGGTTGGAGGAGTATCATTTGTCTGACGGTGTCCAAGTGATCCGAAACAGGGACTATGACATTCCGAGACGGCGTATCCATCTCCCCTAGCAGCGTTGAGCAGTGCAAAACAAGAGTCGTGGCCGCGTATTCAAGCGAGCGTCGTGCTCACACCCCAACTGCGACGCACGGGCCCATCGTCGTCTTTGTTGGCTATGCGGAACAACCCGTGGATGTGCGTCTCGCCCGAATCTGTTGTTTGACGTATTGTGTACCTATTCCATTTCAGGGACAAGTGTTCATGTTATATTGTCCAGGACGGTGCGACCCTGCTAGGCCTGGTCCCTTCTTACCTTCATTACCTTCATTGTCGTTGTACTCTCAAGGCATCCGAGATGTCCTCCTCGTCGTTGACCGTATATCCACATCTCCCTCCCACTACCAATATCCTCGATTCCCAGCAGCGCACGCGTCTCATGCGCACGACCAGGAAGCTCGGCTCCCTTCTGGGAACTACACCATGTCTGTTGGAAAACGACACGTCGTTCGCCATGCTCCCTCTCGGAAGGACCACTTCCAGAGCGCTGAAACGCCAGGGTTCTATCTTTGCCCACCGCCAAATTAGCTCCTTGTCCGTTGCGTCCAGCTCTACCTCCACTACTTCCTTGGCACATCGTCCTTGTCCATCCGTATCCTCTATCGTCCTATCCCAGACCACCGATTCGCTCTCGCCGAATCCTCCCGATTTATCCACCATCCGCGGGCGTCGTTTAGGTGACAGACTACCCCAACTCTGTCTGCGGGTTGACACAGTCCCCGTCTCGCCCACAGATGAGCGTCTTGCACCCCCGCCCTCACCGCTGCCCTCACCGCGCACGCCTGTCACCCCCACTGTTCCTGACGTCGCCGAGATCCATCGGAAACGGATGGCAAAGCTTGCTCACCATCTTGGCGAGAATATCCCTGTCGAGCTTGTCCTCCCTGCCCAGCCAGGGTCGAAGCCCGCTACGACTCCACAGGGTCGTCCACAGTGCCATCCACAGAGAAGACGGAGCCAGTCCGTTCAGGTCATGCGTACCCAGGCTGTGGTCGGTGACATCAGACCCTCCACGAGGCAAGACTGGGTGGGCGAGTGGAACCGCTCAAATATCGGTGATGTCCAAAAAGAGCTCAGGAAATTGAAAATTGGGTGAGGTGATTGCGACGTCTCTCCGTGACACTTGCAATCCTCGCTTCGCATCACTCTCTGAGATAGCTATACCACTCTCAGCTGCTGGCCAGGCTGATGAACACCATCTTATCTCGATGTTAACCACCATACATACTATAATTCCCTTCGTTATGTACCACCACCTGACCTATCATCCACAACACCATTGCATACGTGAGTGACTAGTATGATTTCAATGTTCATATAGTAATACCCTAGTCTAATAATATTGACAAGCAATGTCAGATTCCATTCCCTCGTTCGTTTTATAGGTGCGCGCACGTGGCAGAAATCTCTTAATTACCATGATAATCGCCATCACCAGTGATGGCTGTGAAGCAACTCACCAGAACAAGGAGCGTATGACGCGCACCTCGGATCGATACGGATCCAGGGTTCGAACATGTTCGAGGTGCGCCAACAGGCTGCGTCGTAGCGGACTTGGCACCGTCAGACGCCCAAACATCGTACTTACCCGATCCACTGCGGTACCAGCCTCGGACCCGAATATACCTGACAACTAATCTGAAGATGGTCTCAGTGTCTATGGTTACAACGCAGGAACGAGCATGGGATGCTCATGCCCTGAAACTTGCTTCATCCGTCCACCAACACGATCACTCCTATAGATCTTGTCTATGAGATGGTCACGTGATTTATCGTTTGAAACTGGCGATCAATGTGCTGAGTACAGCCAACGTTCACACGAGAGAGTCCTCCATCCCCAGTGTTCAAAGGAAGTGGGATGAGGGGACTTGATATTACTCAGTGGTCGCTGCTGATTACCACTCATCTCGACAAAACGCGCGAGTTCCCAGTCTGGTGACCGGTTAGTAAGTCTGTCATATGCATTCATATCTTGTCAGTCATCCCATGACAGCGATGGAGAGGTTGCGCGCAACCCAGCCTCAGGGGCGACTGCCCCAGCAACCGTCGTGAGGTTTGTTTATCGACTGACACAGTTTATTAGTTGGAATCGAACTGACGAATGACTTAGATACCAACCTAACGCAACGCGTTAGAACTCTTGCAGTGAGCCCATAGGGACAAAACCTGGACGTTTCTGAATCTAGTATCCTTTTTTCGCACATGGTTAAGGTGAGCCTTGAGTGGTGATACATCCGTTGCGATAGTTGGGCCCTCGGAGAATAACGTGGCTGCATCAACGCCACATCTTGTTCAAGTTAGTTTGACATAATTTCCGTCGATGAATATTTCTGTCATTGAATATGAGTCACGCAGGTACAGCCGGGCCGCAGCCGCCGGTACATATGGAAGTGACTACTGGTACCCGATGTCTTGCCGTAATATGGCTTAGACAGCGGCCCTGACATCCAGTTAGTACATATGGTGCAGCAGTGACCTTACCGTCTACTGATTCCCAATGTTACAGGTTCGGCCATATTGGGATCCTGACGACGTCGCTCATAAGAACTCGTTATATAGCAGGTGCTCTTCCAGCTCTCTTCGTGGCCCCTTGGCATGTCGCTGCCCCGATCAGCTTGGATGCCTGTGTCTCTGGCGTGCGCCGCTTCCATCCTTCTCTGCGGTTTTTTATGCGTTCAACGCATCTTTGGCCTGCGAAGGGGTCTGCCTGTCCCTCCAGGACCCTCTGGACATTGGCTATTCGGAACGCCATTCCCCAAGTCCCGGTAAGTGCGTTTCTTCGCGAGTGGACAGGATCGCCAGGCGATCCTCACACACAGCCACCAGGCCTCCTTACGAGCTTGGAGAGTGGACGAAAGTGTACGGGCCAGTATTTTCGTTCAGGCAAGGAGCGAGGCTCTTTGTGGTTATCGGGCGTTATCAAGCAGCGATGGACATCATGCAGAAGGAGGGTGCATCCATTGCCGATAGACCCCGTCTGATTGCGGCAGGGGAGACGCTCTCTGGAGGTCTGAGAGTGGTCTCAACAAGAAGTGGAGAGAGACTGAACAGAATTCGAAAGTGGTACTTTTTCATACATGTCTTTCCTATGTTTCTGACCCTGCCCGTCGCGGACGTAGAGCCCTACATGTGATTTTGCAACCCAAGATGGCAGAAACGTACGAGCCCGTTCAATTTCAGCATGCGAAGAATGTAGTACTCGATGTCCTCGACGATCCCAAACACCATCAGATGCACACCAAGCGGTATGTGTAGCACGTCAGGACGTGTCATATGATCTGGAACTGCCTGTCAGATACTCAGCATCCGTTGTGATGGCAATCACGTACGGAAAGGTCACGCCGACGTCGTACAGTGATCCTGAGGTCATCGCTGTCAACCGTTGCCTCATGCGTTTCGGACAAGCTGTGCTCCCAGGGGCATACCTTGTCGATACATACCCCGTCCTACAGTACGTGCCAGGATATCTAAGCAAATTGAAAATTTGGCACAAAGAAGAACTTGAACTTTTCGAGGGACAGCTAGACGTTGTTCGGAAACAAATGGTAGATCTCCATGACATACTATAGGTCGAACAACTCATTTATCCAACAGGCAGAGGGCAAAGCACGACCGTGCTTTGCTAAATTTCTCATTGAACGCCAGCAAGAATTACAGCTTTCGGACCAAGAGATGGCGTATGTAGCCGGTTCTATGTTTGGTGCGGGTTCAGAGACTGTAAGTTCAGATGCAGCAAGGATCGGCCTCTGCGGACCTGATATATGTAGACTGCTTTCGCAATCATGATTATGATGATGGCGGCTGCTTTGCACCCGGAAGCTCAAGCAAAGGTACAGGAGCAATTAGATGGGGTTGTTGGACGGGAAAGATGTATGTGAAAACGTACGTTCAGCACCGGTCCGTGATTTGACGACATCGCCCCCAGTACCATCATTTGCGGACCAGCAGGCGCTTACTCTCGTCAATGCCTTTACACTCGAATGTATGAGGTGGCGGCCAGTGAACATCGGAGGTGCGCTGTGGATTTTATCGTTGTCGATATGTAGACTCAAGCCAAGATCAATAAGGGATCGCTCATCGTGCGACGAAAGACATCGTCTGGCGAGACTACGTGATTCCAAAAGGTGCAACAGTCATCGGAAATCATTGGTAATTATTTGTGAAGACACGCGATGTACAAACCCCCAATGATATGCATCTAGGGCAATTGCGAACGACCCGGACGTCTTTCCGAATCCCGAGAAGTTTGACATTCAACGCTGGTTGACTGATGAAGGAACACTGCGAGAGGACGTCCGGTTCTGTACGTTTGGATTCGGACGAAGGTACGTGACGATGGTGTCTTCCCGGTTGATGAGTCTACACTGTCTTGCGTAGGATCTGTCCCGGAATGCACGTCGCAAACCGCTCGATCTTCATGACGGCTGCCCTCCTCCTCTGGGCGTTCCGCATATCTGAAGATCCCAAGGCACCTATTGATTCGTTCAATTTCACGGATTCAGTGAATCAGGCACCAGCGCCGTTTCAGCCGTTGTTTGAGCCTCGGTCGAATGAGGCGCAGATACGGCGTCTGTGCGCGACGTGCTGAAGCGGGTTGATGGGATTAAACGATACAATGTGGTTTTGACTGCAGTTTCTCTTGACCCCTTGTACCAGTTCCTTGTGTCGGGCGGAGTTTTTGGATCTATTTATTGATGTCGGTCAGCGTGCACCACTAGTTATGCACTCATTTGGTTGCCTCCAACTGCCCCTGTTTCAGTCTCTTCCCTTCGGAGGTGAGAAGTCAATGTTGGAGTAATGAGTCGGTCCTTCCCTTGCGGTGAAGGGATAAGCCACGTCCGATGGTCACGTGTTCAAATCATACAGACGCGTCCACAAGTGCAAACACAAGCTCAATCTCATCTCCTGATCGTAGTATGCACGCGTCCTCTTCGCCATAACCATCACCATTCCCCGATGAAAGTCCACATCAAACATTGGAGTGCCGTCGCTCAATGGCGCTGGAACACTCGGAACAACAACGACCAAGACGACGAGGGCGACGTCTGTGGTATCTGTCGCGTACCCTACGAAGGCTGTTGTCCGTCGTGCAAGATGCCTGGCGACGACTGTCCTCTCAGTAAGTCGCTCGTCCGACCCCCTCTCTGGGGCACGCGTGTTTGCTGACCCGCGATCCGATACGGCGCCTTCCTCAGTCTGGGGCGAGTGTAGTCACATCTTTCATATGCACTGTCTACTCAAGTGGCTCGGTACCACCGCGTCGAAACAACAGTGTCCGATGGACCGCCGACCTTGGAGTGTGTCCTCTCTCCCCTCTTTCGGTCGACCCTTGTTCCCCGCTACCCTCTTTGGGTTTTCTGATCCGTTTGGGTTATGAGGGGCCGCTGACGTTTTACGTGTCAGTCACTGCCGAGCGCAAGGTGTTGGTCGGGGACGACGATAGCGATGACAATCTCACACGGGTTGAACCTGAACCCGAACCTGAACTTGAGCATGATCCCGACTTCGATTCCGAGCCCAGCCCTGATCCTAGTCCTGAGGCTGATCCTGATCTCGAGCCTTGACATTAAACCTTACAGGTTTGCTTTGACTCGATCGGGTAAACGGGTGGTGTGTTGTAATATCAATCTGCTACCTAGTTTCCTCGAGTACCCGCGAAGATGAGAACGACGGTACATCATTGTCTTTCTTTCTTTCAGTTGCGTCTAGTTACAAAGCAGCGTCTGGACAAGTCAAAAAATTGGGCACTATATACGTATGCTCAAGAATGTACAGTGGTAATACAAGGGCGCTGCGTGTGAATCCGGCCTGACTACATTCCCGACGTTGGACTGGATGTTCCGAGGGAAAGGGGGGACAACAAGTAGGACAGCATCGAACGAAGCGAGGAACCAACCTGGTGGGTGAAGAAATTGAAGGGAGGGCACGACCGCAGATAAATATTGATGGGTACAATTACAGGGATAGAGGTCTAGTCTGGGCTAGATGGCATCCAAGGGGGCACGGTGCGAGAACAACAGAAGAGGGGGAAAAGTGACATATCTAGATGGAGACATGGTGAGAGAAACGAAGACGAGCGTCAAGATATACCATGCAAACGCGTGTGTTAGTTCATTCATTTTTACCATCGAGAAGTTAGAGGCGGTGGGACAACGAGCAGCCACTACTGTTCGTATCCACCGGGTCCCTGAAGAGATGCCATCCAAATCCGGGTCTTATAGAGACTGAAAGACGGGTTAGACGAAAGCCCATTCGACAGGCGGAAAAAGGTCGCACCGGAACAACTCTCGTACAAGCTCTCGGAAGTCGATGCGTTTTTCCGCAATAAAGTAAAAGGTTAGTTTTCGTCGGTCCCTGCACATTGTGAGTGAGAGGTGATGCGATCTTGGTGGAGGGAAGCGCACCATTGATATTCCGCATCTATGACTTCCATCGGTAATTTCCTTTGTCGTACTTTGCTCTGGCACAGTTGGAGCGCCTTCATTTCATCCTGTATCTTGGCGACGAGGTGCCTGTCTAATGTCAACAAGCCTCCAGGCATGAACGCGTCATGCACACGTACTGTGTATCCTGTGGCTGGGCTTTTCCATATATCATCTTTGGATTGATCTCCTTCTTCGAGCCGGTGCCGCTGCCCTGTTGAGCACCGGGACTGAGTGGCCCACTGTCGCTATAGCCTACGCGCTCCTTTTGCTCCCGCTGGAACGCCTCAACTTCCTCAAGCGTGATGGTGTCGTTGATAACTTTACCCAAGTCTTTCCCCCGATCAGCTTCCACGATGACAAGGTCGCCCACACGGATGTCCAGGCTGAGGTCTGTCAGGTAAAATAGATCCGTACGTCCAGCCTTAAACTCGACGATGTACAGCGGCCACGATGCAGGGACGGATGACAGCGGGACACCCTTGCCGAGCTCGTTGATGTTGGGCTGTGGCGCATCGGACGTACGCCGTTGGATCTGCTGCGGGTAGAACGGGCCTTGTTGGGGTTGAACGGGACGCGAACTGGTTGGCGAGAGGGGGGATGGCACCCCAGCGCGATTGAACGCAGCGCTGGAGGGTATGTACTGGATGCCTTGTCCGGGGATGAAGCGGGCTGTGAGTGATGGCTGCTGTGAGGCGGTGCCGTTGCCACTGCCGAGGTACTGCCCCTTGGGATCGATGAGTTGCTGATCCAAGTGAGTGCGGGGAGGGCTGCCGCCAGTGGACAAGCCGCTGTCGCTGGGTGAGCCAAAGTGTTGGCGACTGGATGCAAATGAAGTGCCGCTGGGGATGTTGAGGTTCATCGAATTGTAAGGGGAGACACGATCAGAAGGGGGAGGGCTGCGCGACATGGGGGCATAGATGGGGAGCGATGAGGGTTGGCTTGGGGGACGGGTGGAGGATGGTCCGGGGCCATCCTTGATGGTGAAGGAACCGAGATCTGCCGCCAGATCATCGTCTGACAACATGAGACCACCACGGCCGCCAAAGGATGGGTTATGGAAAGCAGCCGGACGAGAGGACTCGTCCTGGGGATCGTTTCCGAAACCCCCAACGACGGCTGGTCTCCGTGGTTGGACGACACTGACGCTGTGCCGACGGCTGGTGGTACCACTGCCGGCACCCCCGTTCTCATCCTTTGGTGGGTTCATGCCTGCCCAGAGTTCACGCAGGGCAGAACCATCATCCAAAAGAATCTGGCCGACGTCGCGGACGAAGGGGCTCATGTTTGAGGCATCAATGGTCTGCCTGTTAGAATATCCATTGGCACCGCCAATGTGGGAATCGAGTTTGTTACCCAAAGGTGATCTACCCATAGTTCCGAGTGAACCATACCGGCTGCTGCCAGGTGGTTTAATGTCCCCATAGCGAGAGGTAGGAATGTTGAGTGGATTAGTCTGGAGGGAGGATACATCGGGCCAGACGGAGGAATGATTCTGGAATGGACTGCCTATTGGACCAGGGCATGTTGGTGTAGCGAGCGATTGGGAGCGGCTACGGGTGAGATCGTAGGAGCGGCCACGGGCGGCGGGGACGGAAGGGGTCATATAGTGCTCATCGTAGGTATCAGATAGGGCTTCTGACTCGTCATCCTCGATGGTGGATGCGAATCGGGATTCACGCATGGCAGAGGCAAAGTTGGACTGTGGGTTGGAGAAGGAGGAGCTCCGTGTGGGAACAGACGAGGGTAAGCCACCCGTGCGAGTAGTGGTATTGAGGGAATGCATTCTGGAGGCCCAGGGGGAGTTGGCGGGACTGACGGGGCCACCAAGGCTTGAGGGTATGGTATGCTGCTGAGATGGGGAGCTCAGGAAGGGTTGGGAGTGTGTGTGCGGAGGTTGGCTTGCGGCGCGTTCCCTGAGGGAGCCGGGTCCCGTGTTGTCTTGTTTGGAAGGGACGAGAAAACGGTTCTTGCGATCGGATTCGTCCTGTTGGTGTTGTTGGCTGTTTGAGAACTGCATCGTGGTCGAGCAGAACGGGGCGGACGCAGGCGTCGTGTGATCCAGGAACGGTCCCGGGTTTCACGTCTGTAACACTGCAAGTTTCGTTCAACCCTGCAAGCGCACACCGCCATCAAGACGCACCCGTCGTGTTCCACAGAAAAAAGAGCAGCAAGCTCCGGGAAGGGTGCGAGTCTCTCAGACGGATGGGAATAGGACGGGGGACACACGGGCGTAACTGCGCAAGACTGCAAAGCCCGAGACGCCTCCTCCGCAATTTGTCGTGACAGGGGTCAGGTGCCCCGCCATCACATGCACTCAAGCCCGAGCAAACACCTCTCTATCATCGTACTACCCACATCGCTAACCGACGATTCACACATCAAACACAACGTCCATCGCCTTGAACGCGGTGTTCCCCGGCCAGACATTGATCGGCACCTCACACTCCACCGTCTCCACGCCCACTTCGCGCCATTCACGCTCGTGTCTTGCACCCCCATCCACCTCGTCATCACCATCGTGAAACTCCCGCTCTCCGACACCGAGAAAGGACGACACGAGGAGTTGTGTCCAGGTGGACGACGGCACCGTTCGCTCGTCCTTGCGCGGCCGTTCTCTCGGTGCGATGGAGGGGTAGGCCTTGTACGATGTACCCCACTCCCCCGCTTGACCGTCCCGAGTGAGCTGCTTGAGCCGAACGCCATCCGTACTCATCTCTGATGATTCCGCCGCCACCGCGACCAACAAGGACAACCTGACACGCCAAAGTAATCCCCCCGCGGAACCCGGCGGCCTCGGGTCCTGCCCTGCGTCGCCCAGCTGGACTTGGAAAGTCGGACTTGCATCCGAGGGTATATCGAGCGAAAAGGTCGTCCGGAGAACCGAGGCAACCAACGAAGCGTGGTGTTCCGCATGCACACGCCGCATATGCCGGAGATGGCCAGCCGACGCTATTTGCGACGGAAGTGTCTCCTGAGATTCGAGCATCGCAGACAGCTGGGGAAAGTCATCAGCCAAAACTACCAGATGCGTGCGGCAGAAGTGACTGTACCGACAAGACTCTCGACCGACCCCGCCGCTCGTTCAGCTCTACCACCCCTAATACTGTCTCGCCAAGTCTATATCCCGATTTGGTAAATGTAAGCACTGCCACTTTTTCCCCATCCTTGTTGACGTCGTAGGACACTGTGAACCATCAACCGGTGGATCTAAATCGAACGGTGAGTCACTACTCACTCTTCTTCGGGTTTCGTGTCAGAATCTCAACCGCTTCTCTGCAACCTGTCAGAGCCCCACTGTCATTCTCTCGTTCCCGTTCGAAGTCAGCCTGAACGGGCAGCACTGCTTCGAGGGGAACCTCGCTGCGGACATCAGTGGCGTTAGGCTCAGGGAAAATAGCAAGCAGACGTAGCCCATAGCCCCGTAGATCATCCACGGAGCGGAAGCTATCGTTGGCTAAACACAGTATCAGGATCCCATCGTGGATGATACACGTTCGCACGCACGTTGCGTCACAACCGTTGTAACTCCCTTTGGAGGACCATCTACCACCTTCGGAGCCGCTTCCGTGAAGAGGACTCGCTTTCCCACAGGCCATAGTAGGTCGTATGGTCGAGGCACTTTCCCAACTGTGAGATGCGATGAGTAAGGAAGCGGACAAGAAAAGCCCTTGGGCAGACCGTACCCGCGACATGGTTGTACACACGTATCGGAACCTTCATAACGCGACTGATGCTATTCGCACCTGTCGGTCCAAGACTGCTCGATGACCTCGTCGCAGATCCACTCGCACGACACGTCCCTATCACTAGTTCATACGAGAACTTGAGTGCCCGACCACGGAACGTGGGCGGGAGGTTGTCCGGTAGTGGTACCGTGTAGGTGTCTTGAACGTATGTGAGTATTGCATGCGCGGTAAACAGAAAGACCGCTCACACGTGCGAGATTCTCCTGGAACAAGCATCAAATCCACTGCCAGCATGACTGGCTGCACATCGAACGTAGGAAGTGGTACATCAGGGTCAATGTCTTCTTCCACTCCTCCATTGACCAAGCCAAGGCCAAGGCCATTCTGCTGCTCATTTGACAGTGCTCCAGACGAAACCGACGACACGGAAGGCGTGCGAGAGCGTGCTGGCGTCCATGATTGGGAGGAGGACAAGGGACTGGAAGGCGCGGAATAGGTAGATGGTGAGAGAAGGGAGAAGAAGCTGTTCGTAAGCGACGCTGAGCGATTATGCGAACGTCGGCGTTCTTGTATACGTCGATGCGACGTGATGTCCATACTCCCACCACCCACCACTGTGCGTCTCAACAATTTGAGCCGGAGTGCGCCCAGTGTCTGTGCTTGCTCCGAGGCCATAGCTACACCG
>JBBPKT010000589.1:0-16541 GCA_038089395.1 Pulveroboletus frians | reverse complement strand
ATGCCACTAGCTCGTTGGCAGGCATCAGAACGTTCCTATGGACAAGCTCAGCGTTGTCGTAATGGATAATGCTCACCGACCCTGAGTTTCGCTGCCAGCCGATATGGCTGATTGCCAGCTGGCCACCTGTCCGTCAGATGCATGCACGTCCAGCAAGGCCACAAGGCCATCTCCCTATCGATTATCTCGAAGCGAGCTGGACAGGCATTGATCAAGCCAACACCCTTTTTCCGCAGCCAAAGGTCCGCCATTTCAATTCGGAACCGTACAGCGCCCATGATCACAAGAGCGCGACCCTGGCCAGGTTAGGCTTCGCTGGCAGCCAACTCAGTGACGGACAGGGATCCTGATGGTGGCCACAGTGTATACATGTAGAGTGGTACCTGGATGAGACTAAAAAACGAAGGACAGTGAAAATGGACCGACAGACAGAATACCCTTCCGAATACAAACAAGACCGCCCTAACCGTCAAAGGACGCGACGGAGAACATCGAGTACACGTACGCCACCCAACACAAACGCAAGTCATGACACGGATGCGTTTATTCCACAACAAGGCTGCCCATTGCCCTCTGTACGTCCCGCATAGTCGAGTCAAGTGGTCCACGCGGTGTGGGAACAGGGCCACCACCCCCAGTCGCATTGCCATTGATGACGCGTGGTCCGAGCGCAGGGTGTCTCACACCAAGCGCAGCACCTAACATTCTCTTCCCCGGGTCACCGATCTTGGGAGGCCCCTCGGCATGCAAGATCGCGGGATCCTCGTGAGAGACAGCTGAATTAATAAGATCGTTTAGTGAAGGGTGGGAAGGAAGCGATGGAAGGGTAGGGGACGGCTCTCGGGCGTTGATCTGGGGCGAGTGTTCTGAAATAGTTGTATTAACCACGTGTCCGTTTCCGTTGCGAAGTCCGTTTCCGTTCAGACTATTGTTTGCGCTGCGACTGGGAAAAACAGAAATGGAAGCGGCGCGCATGTTGTGTCCACGCGAGGGATTACTGGTGTGTTGACCACGGGCATTTACGATTTGGATGACGTTTTGGGCATCGGGACCATCATACGGTTTGATGGACGCGGTCGGATTGGTTGCCAGAATGGCAGGAGGGAATGCGAGGGTGTGGAGATACGCACGCTTGGCTATATAAACAGCCGAACAAGACCTGGTTGAGTATCCTTGACGGGTATGTGGTACATGACGACGTACCTACGGAGGCGTCTTGGAAGACGATCAACAGGCTGGTATCGTCTTTCCATTTGATCCTGAATCCTCCGCCGACATTTTCCCACTCGGAGAAAGCAGCCTGGATGTCCTTTGTTTTCAGCTCCTTGGCGAACCCGGTCAGGAACAGGATGCGAGTCACGGAGGCAGAGAGCCCAGAGGTCGAGGCCGAAGACATATTTTGGCGGGATTAGAGTAAATGCAAACGAACAGCACCAATGGAAAGAAAAGTGGGAACGAAAGAGAATATATGGAGAGAAGGGTGGATAAGCGGACAGTGGGGCTTGGAATGGAGACGTTTGCCGAGCGGAACGTGCTCGGATGAGACCCACCGCGAAAATGAGACCAGAATTGTTCGAGAAAGCGGCAAAAGGGAGTGTTCGTGTTGGATGTTGTACAGACGGGGACGACGAGAGACAGGGCGGACGAGTCTGCCAAGGTGGCGTATGTGCTTGACGCCCCCCGTACGGGATTCCCACGACTCCCTGCCGTCTCCCATCAGCACCAACGTCGTCGCGCACGACTGGGCCGAGTCGGTCAGGGATCGCGACAAGACCACACAGCGACAACGAGAAGCGTTTGAACGTGCTCGCGGTGAGCACTCGTCTTCTCACACCCATCCATTCCTTATTGGGTGTCCCTCTAGCCTTTCCCCAACGCTCGCCATGATCATGGACAACGATCTCCTCCGGGCATGGATGCTCGTCCATGAACTCAGCGACCAGCTCGCTCACAACCAGAAAATGATCGGCGCCCTCCAATCCAGAGCTGCGTCACTCAACGTCAGTCAATCCTCTCTTGCCTAACCAGGTTTGGCTAACGCAGCCGCTTGACAGGAGCAGGCCGCACATTCTGGCTCAGGTTTCCCTCTCAGGCGGTTTAACACCGATATATCCAAAGGTTTGTCCCCCCTACACAGCACGTTCTGACTGACGGCTCCGCCGCAGAGACGTTCGAATCCGATTTGGAGCGTATGAACGCCCAGTTCATCATTGAGAACCAAACTTTATTGCACGAAAACAAGCAGCTCAGCCTCTTGCTCAAAGAGTACGAAAACACTATGGAAACCATCATGACAAAGTTTCGTAATCACGCGGTACGTCCTAGTGTGGCTGTCGTCGTCCCTCGTTATTTATTATTGAGAACGGACACTGTTTTGCAGCTGGCTGCGCAGCAGCACGAACTTACCTTGACGCGCCACTATGAAGGTCTCATACTGGCGTGCGACACGCAGAACCAATTCAGTGACCTTGCCACAGAGACACAAACGGTCGTAAACCTACGGCGCCTCGCCCACAGTCTCCGGGCGCTCTATCGTTCTCTGATCGGAGAAGATCCAGAGTCTGCTGATGAAAGTCAGGAAGATACGGAAGTCAACATGCAGCCACTCATTGATGCCCTCTCTTCTGAGGACGCATCACCGAACTTGTGTGATGACTGGGCGCTCGAACGCGAATCTGAAATCGTTCGACTGGAAAAAGAAAACGAGGAGCTGCGAAGGATGCTCGGCATTGACCCTGCCTCACTCTCTGAAAAGGGTATCACTTTGGATTTGGATCGAGAAGAGAGCGGACGGTGCTCGACCTTGCGGATAGACCCTGCCCGGAAGCGGAGCGAGTCAGCGTCGAGCAGCTCCAGGTTTGGAACTTGGAACTTTGACAATGAGCAACCAGAAAAAGCGCCTTGGGGAGGCTGGGAGTCCAATGCGCCTCAGTCCCAGTCTCAACCTCAGCCACCGCCGTCAGGGAATGGGCCCCCCTTGCAACGTGCGATGGACATACCCAATGGCATGCGTCTTCAGCACCTGCGGCGGCCGCCCATGTTCACGCGGAATGTTGTTCCTGCCCCGCCTGTTAGTGTTGGTCCAAATCGTAATATTCCCCCGTCATCATGGACTCAGCAGTCGATATTAGACCGGGCATGGTCGCAAGGCGGTTCTACTCTAGATCTTAGTCGATGACTTTTAATAGCTGTAACTGTGATACCTCGAGTACTAATCGTAGTTTACTCTTCTAAATGACTGGACCATCATCTATCATTGTGTGGCGAGAATGTAAACTGAGATTGCAAGGGAAATCGTTCCCGCGTGCGTGGATCGAGCGGAAAGAGGGGACTACGCGACGAGAAAGCAGAACGGGAATATGTAGGGAGGCAAGGGAGAGGACTATGTACAGAAAAAGTCGTGAGAGGGTATCGCGAGATTGCAGACATACAAAGATATCGATACAACGAGTGCATCACCCCTATGAAATGTGACACCGCTGGGTCGTACAACTGGAAAGAAAAAGGTTGCAGCAAAGGATGGATATAATAGTTGGAATTAAATGTGCATAACTCATTATAGAGTCCCTGGGAAACCTGGTGAAAAAGTTATATCGCGGACATACACATAAACGTATGGGCGCGAAATCGGGTTTGGTGAGGGCTTATGCGACCACAAAGCGGACCTCGCAGCCAAGTCCGCTTCTGCCTCGGCCTTCGAAGGCCACACCGAGCATACGTTCCTTGCCGCACCCGAGACCGCCTTCGCGCGCTCGACCTTCCCACTCCTTGCCACGGGCGTACATAAGGTTTTGCAAAGCCTTTAAGCGGAGGACGGCGGGATTTGCAACGGGTCGCATGCGGTATGCGAGTGCGACAGGGGGAGTACGGGGTCGTAATGGCGAAGGGAAGATGATGGTATTCTTGGGAACGGGGGGTTTAGGAAGACCCGTGTTCCCCGATGGCTGCGCTACGAGCGGAATGAAATGCACAGGTTCGGAGGCCTGACAAATGGGTGCTGTAACGTCTGTCAGCTTCCGGACATCTTTGGCAAGGGCGCGGTAGCCCTCAGGTCGCGCCTGCCGTTGAGAGCGGGATGACCTGCGAGGCTGTGAAGGTGTGACGCGATCGAGGTCAGTCGGTCCTGCGCTGAATATGGTAATGGCAATATAGGCAGATTGTAGACCCTTGGCGACGTCGACGATGGCAGCGACGGAGCGGGAGACATGCTTCACAAGGGAGGTTGGTGTGCCAAAGGACGGAAAGCCCTGAGCGGTAGGGCCGGATGGTGTAGCGCAACGGCCGTCGTCTTCGAGAGGGGTGGGACAGTTGCGCGACGGAATTAGAGACAAGGGACTGTCGTCGACGGAGATGTGAACCAAGGCAGTACGTGGGTGCAGTTCCCGTTGAGTTTCGACAAGAGTGGGAGGAAGACAGGGTTGGGAAGTAGTGGGAGAGGTCAATATGGGTGAATCAGGGGTAGTGACGTCGGTGGCCGCCGAGCGCCAACTACCAAAGGAGAGCCACGAGCCGGAGCGGGAAGAAGATGCGGAGGACGACAGGGGCGGGTCTGAGACGGGAGAGGCGGCGGAGGGTACGGGGGGGAGAATGATGACCGGGGACCTGAAAGTCTGTTGGTCGCGGTCTACGCCTTTACCTTTGACTTTCCGTCTTTCTCCTTCTTGCCACTCGACGACGTGGAGAAGACTGCTGAGGAGCTCTATGCGGAGAGAAGCTCTGCGTCGGTGTGGCGAGTTCACGATGGGCAGGCCAGCGATGTGTCTTGCCTCTTCTGCGCGCTCGGAGGGGTCGAGGGGAAAGAGGCTACCGTTCATGGCATTGATGACCTCTTGGAAAGAGACGGAACGGTTCCGGGTTCCGGGTGAGCGGGCCAAGGCGTTCTTGACAGCTTTGGGCGAGCGACAAGGGGGGGATGGTTTGGACGGTAGCATGAAGGCGTACTGAAAGGGATCTTGGTCTCGTTTGGTGGCGAGAGGGGGCGCCAACCGAGGCTGGGATGTGCCATGAGGGCGGGGCTAGGGAGGGAACGAGGGACGTACTCTGGTGGAACGCTGTTGGGGATGCTTCAGTAGACGGCTGCGTTCCTGTATCAGGGCATCGTGTTCTCGCTGTTGGAGTGCACGGAATCTGTCTGCGTGGAGACGATTCTTCTCGTCGTCCCAGAGCTTTTCGCGAGCTCGGAGACGCTGAGCGCGTTGTGCGTCGTGCCACTGTTGGCATTGTTTCTCGGGCTGTGTGTCCCTGTCGTTTCTACGTTCTTCAGAGGCCAGTCTGGCGAGTGCGACGGGGGATATCTGTGGGGATCGTCCGCGGTTGTGGACCATCTGGGACGGGGGGGAGAATGTGCGGACGGAGGTTCTGATCGCTGGAGAAATAGAAAGATGAACGAGCACGCGGCCTGCCTCGAGGCTTTGCTTTTATGAGCGCTAAGTGAAACAACGCGGCAGTGCGCTCCTTCTCCTCCTCGTCCGTCCCCATCCACAGTTCGTCCACCCGCCCGTCCATCGCCTCGAGGCCGCCTTTGTCTACCAACGTTGCCTTTTGAGACCGTATTGTGCCTGTCCACATCCTCAGTCCGTCGATAGCACACCCTGGCAGCGGCGTGCCTCCTCTAGCGTCCATAAAGAGCTCATATGAATTCCCAATCTACCTCCACTGATCTCACACGTACACACTGATATGCCATATACTCGCCCATCCGTCTTTCCCAAGCTGTTCCCGTCCCGTATCCCGCTTAGATATATTCCTTGTCCTTGACCGTCTTTCGGGTCCCTCCTCCCCGATCCAGCCTCCTCAGTTCCCCTGCGTAGCCTCGAGGCATCAGTGATAATGATCACCTCACCTTCTGGATGGCACCGCTCACGAGTACAGCTTCATCTCATCCTCTTTGGAGAGTCCTCTTCCAACGCTTGACAGCCCACGCAGCATCCGAGTTGGACCAGACGCACCGCTTATCTAGTATCACTCCGTAGTCTCGTTGATCATCTGATGTTCTATCACGCCGCATTCCTTTTGACACCTTGCCTCGGCCGCGCTGTTTAGGAATAGCCCTTGACGCCGACAAACTGAACGCAGTGCCGTTTTCCGTCTCGACGTTCTCATCCGACCCCATGCCACCTGCTTCTTCTGCATCAGATCTCGCCTTCCCTCGGTCGTGTGACTGACCAAAGTCACACAGATCGCCAGCGCTCACTCCGTACGACATGTCAGCTTGACTGACCGTGCCAGCACTTGGATACCGCCATCATCCATCCCGGAACGCCACTGGATATGTCAAAATTATACGATCCTGTAGGAAGCGGGATATTATATAGCAGTCCACGTCGTATGACCATTTTCCGACACGCAGGCGGCCTCACTTGACCGCCACGGAACCCATCGAGTGGACTCCCGGCCTACCAGTCACCTTTTTGTTGCCGGTCAATCTCAGGTGTCGATTCCACGTAATTGCTCTAGTTACGTGTTCTACAGACTACTCCCCAGCGTTCAGGACTGTCGCTCGACCGTTCGTGGCGGGATGGAGATTGTTTGCGGGAAGGGCGCCCTCTCCGCGTGTCGGAGCCTAGAAGGTGTGCCAGATGGTTCGGAATAGATCCATCGGTAGACGATCCCAAGGATCATTCCCGTACGGAGTGCACGCTATCGGGAGAACCATAAGACTCCCTGTTCACCGAGCCCGTTTTCACTCAGCGGGACCTTCATTCCGTTCATCAGGAGCGACGGAAACGAAGGCGTCGGCGATCCTCTACCCTTGTCAGCAATGTCTCTTCGTTGATGTCTGCCATTCCCACATCGCTTCTCCAACAGCAGAACTCGTTATCCATCCCACCGACCCGTTTGTGTTACCCGTCTGCCACAGCTGCAAGAGACCTCATGCTATCCTTTGGCGCACGCCACACTCGATGGCTGATCCTATGAACACTGTCCTCGAGGACCGTGTTTGCCCGAGGGGGAACCCGGCGTGCTCCTCTTGTTTGTGTGATCCGACGTTGCGCATCATTCCGCCACAGGCCCTTTCACTACACGCCCCGACTGTCTTGCTACGTTGGCCTGTCTCTTCCATGTACTTGTTATGATATGTGTTGAAGCCTCTTTCCGTGAACGAACCCTACACGGAAATAAAGTCATACACGTGTGAGGTGCATTGATGTGGGAAAACGGCGTACTGACCTCTCCTGCCACTGCGCTGCGCTGTCTCCGTGTCGGGTCTGCTCCTTTCCTCTTCCCAGCAGATTCCGTGCATCGCGACCGTTCATGTCTCTTCGCGCACTTCTCTATGCATACGTACTCGGCGGTCTAACCTTCATCCCTCTTCTCATATTCACCTTCATCTGCATCACCATCCACACGTCCGTCCCAGTACCCGACCCTAGCACAACCAAGAACGTCAAACCACCCCAAGAGCGTAGCGACCATGATCGCCCAAAAACACTCTCTGAATCCACCAACGAACCGCCCCCCGACGTGAACGACCTCCCACGAGCTCGCAAAGGCTGGCTCACTGTCCGGCGCACCTTTGAAGGGTCTGCTTCCGACGGCTCGTACGTGACCTTGGTCAAATCGTACCTTGATGCACGCTCGAAGGACCCCAAGCGGTCGCGTCCAAAGGATATGTGGTACGTCGTACTCAAGGGCAAGGTGCTCTATTTATACGAGGATGAGGGTATGACCGAGTGTGAGGCGGCAGTCGAGTTGGGTGGGCATGACGTGGTAATCCATCCCGAGGGGTTGTTGGACGGGGAGCTGTTCACGCGGCGGAACGCCATTTGTTTGAAGCCTCGGTCCAAGCCCGCTGAGAGAAGCTCACCGAGAGACCCAAAGGAGATGGCATCTGGCGATGGGGAACAAAACGAAAATGCATCTGGGGACCAGGAACCGGACGCGAAGGACGTGGATCTCGCGCAGGAACCTCCCATTGCACCTTGGTTCATCTTTGTCCGCTCCTGCGTCGACATGGAGGACTGGTATCTGTCTCTCGTACACGCGTCTGACCATCCACCAGGGACGCCAACACTCAGTCCACTCAAGTCCGTCTTCTTACCGTCCGAAATGAGCTACCTCGTCGCTACGCTGGACGAACAACCAGACGTCATCCCCATGCGATGGTTCAACGCGTTGTTGGGACGCGTCTTTTATAGCTTTTACAGGACCCAGTTACTCGAGTCCTACATCATCGGTCGTCTCATGAAGAAATTGTCCAGGGTTAAGCGTCCTGCCTTTCTTGCGGACATCGCTGTGACTCAGTTCTCGGTCGGTAACAAGGCACCAACGTTTAGCAAGCCTATGCTCAAGGAGCTCACCAAGGAAGGCGACGCGTCCTTGGAGGTGGGCCTCTCGTACAAGGGCGAAATTCGTGCCACCGTCGAGGCAACTGCTGTGATCAATCTTGGAGCACGCTTCAAGTCATATACTGTCAAAATCGTGTTGGCTGTGGTGCTTCGCGAGATCGAAGGCAACCTTCTCGTCAAGGTGAAGCGCCCTCCCAGCAGCCGCATATGGTATGCCTTTACGAAGCCGCCGCGCATGGTTGTGAACGTCGAGCCTATTGTGAGCGACCGACAGATTACTTGGAGCATGATCTTGAACACTATCGAATCAAAAATCGAGGAGATCGTAAGTCAACGCTTGATGCTGTCGCCTTGGCAGAGACTCTGAACGCGGCACAGGTCACTGACTCTGTGGTGCTCCCCAACATGGACGACATCAGTTTCTTTGACAGTGCCGAGTACGAGCACCGTGGTGGATTATGGGATGATGCAGCACGCTCGGACCAACCAATGGCAACGCCAGTCCCAGAGGTAGGCACTAAACCTTCCGTTCACGTGGTGGGGTCCAGTCCATCAGAAGAGGCGGTACCGTCCACCCTTGTGCGTGCCCCTTCCGAAGAGGAGCCAGGGGCGGAGACACCGTCGCTGGACAGCAACCCCATCATTCGCTCTAGGACCACATCGTCTGAGAAAACTTCCATAACAGCGAGGCGGCGCTCTTGGTTCTCTCCTGGTCTAGATGTTGGCCTTCATGATGAACATGCCGGGGACACGGAGGAGGAAATTGCACGTGGAAGAAGAGAACGAAGCGCAGAACAAGCGGACAGTCTTACTCCACCGCAAATACAACACTCAGACGCGGACAAGGATGAGGAGACCTACGAATCTCCCTCCCCACGCTCATCATCCGCCCACTCACTCACACGCTCACTG
Organism: Pulveroboletus frians; assembly: GCA_038089395.1. NCBI lineage: Eukaryota > Fungi > Basidiomycota > Agaricomycetes > Boletales > Boletaceae > Pulveroboletus > Pulveroboletus frians. Next base: position 7,341 of record JBBPKT010000589.1, on the reverse strand, counting down.
TCGTCGCGTGCTCGCTCTGTTTCGTCCTCGGTAGGTGGTGACGAGGTGTCCAACCACTTGTCTGACACGAGCACGACCGCGAAGAACGCGCGTCACTTGACAACGTCCACCACGAGCTCGTTCTTGTCTACGCTCAAGTCAAAGGCTGGGGATAAACAGGCACTTAGTAATACGGCTAAGGAGGCCATGCGGAAGTGGGGTGTTTGGGGATTGAAGAAGGAGAATTTGCCTCCGGACGACCCTCCTGACATGGGTCCCTCTGATCATCGGCCCCGGACCGAGCGTACACGTGGTCGCCGAAGTTATGCGGACATACGTGCGGCGGCTCTAGAGCGGAAAGAACAGTCGGAAGGAGTCAATGGAAGTGCATCACCGATTCCCATTCCTCAGGGAGGGGAGAGAGAGAAGGGGAGATCACCCAGCCTGTCAGGTGGCAGCATGACTTCGTATTCGAACGGATCGATTTCGCCAGCCTTGTCGCGTTCGTTGGGCGACAACGTGTCGAATGATCCTTTCAAAGACCGTGATTTCACAGAAGCTGAAGAGGACAGCGCTGCCCCGTCGTTGATTCACACCCAGCCCTCTCAAGCGCGTACGATGACGATACCGGGAATCCATGTGAGCCACCGAGGGGAAGTGATGTCTATGGGTCATGTAGCATCCGTTGCGCCTTCCCCCGAAAGCAAGCCCAAGGGTCCAACGATCCAGAGTATGTATCGTTTGTGGAAGAGTCCCATTCTGACGGGACAGCCGAGTCAAGAGGCACAAATGTCGTCCACCTTACCCGGACGTGGTGAGGCAGATGATCGAAACCAGGATGTGGTTCCGTTATCTCTCTCACCAGAGGTGGTCTCTCCTCCTGTTTCGCGACCTGTTCCACCGCCTTTGCCCCCTCGAACCATCCCTTCTGTCGCTGTGAGGCACGCAGCAGAAATGACGGATGATTCTTCTCTGGTGGCGTCCGTCTCGGCAGCCTCGCAGGCGCTCAAGTCGATTGCATCCAGGGATGAAACACGAAGGTTGTCGGTCGAGATTCATATTCCGGTAGACGGAGAGTCGACCGTACCTCTGGGGGCGGTGGATGTGGCCTCGACTGCGGTAGCAACGACGAACGCGGACGGGAAGCCTCCTTTACCACCCCGAAGGATCCCAACATGATACTATTTGTTCCCGATGATTGTCTCTCTCTCTTGCGGATGTAGTAGTACTATTTTATTGCGTGCATGACGCCTGATATGAATGGAGCGGGTCGGCAAACTCGGAAGAGACTGTCGATTGCCAAGCACATTCGTGAAGGCGTCGACTCGGTTGACATGCTTCAAGGCCTCGCGGCGGGGTGATTGTCATGATCTGAATCGACTGAACTACACACGTTGGAACGAGGACGGTCTTACGGGATGGTTGTTCAAATTAAGCGACGGTCGCTGCGTTTTTCTTCTCTCACACCTTCCACGTTGCCCGACGACGTGCTCGTTCTGAATGGCTGCTACACCTCCACGATCTGTCTCGCCTAGCTCAGGCCCAGTGGTTGTCCCCAAACCAGGCCATGGTCTCCAAATCTCGCCCAACCTCGAGGCCTTGCTCGAGCACGATGAGCTCACCCGCCGCAACAGCAGCTCACCGACGAACACATCCCGCAACACCACCTCGTTCGAGTTCCCCATTAGTCTACCACCGCCCCCGCCGCGAAAGGCGAGGGTCAGTCTGAAGGCCTGTCAGCGTGAACAGGAGCTGTTTCCCACGACCCGTAGCAGAGAAGCGGTACAGCGACGGAAGATCGTCCCTTCTGATTTCTGGTCTGATGCGGTCCCTGCCGCGATGCCAGATGACAGCGCCGCGTCGCCCTCTCGCCCGGTGACCCCAAATCCATACCTCAATCCAACCCCGATAGTGAGACATGCCAGCACGCCACCGGGTATGACCCCATTCACAGCCTCGCAACATGTCGCTGACAGTCCTGTGCAGACGAACACCCGACACAGTCTGAAAAGTTTATAGCCGAAACACAGGGTCACATAAGCACACCGGTCCCGCCTTCCCGCCCGTCCAAGGCTGAAAGAATGCTGTGGATGAACCGCGATTCCCTCCAACTCTTTGGGTGCGCGGACGGGTCGCTTCGTAACGACGATGCCGAATGTGGCGACATGTATGCAGTGCAAGGTAACCGCGTTCCGGCTAGGAGGGTCACCAAGCTGAAATTTCGTAGCCGTAGATGGACATACGAGGCAGCTGTCCGTCGCTCCCGGTCAGGCCCGGATCTCTATTAGGCCACCGTCTAGGCTCGGTGACAGCGATATAGCTGTAGGTCATCTTATTTTCATGAATGCGGGTCAATAACACATCGCGACAGCTACCCTCTACGTCCTGTACACCCTATCCACAGGAGGATTCATACGCAGAACGATCTGAAACCGCTTCGACAGGCTCGCGTACATCCTCCGAGGCACGTTCAGTCAACGACGCAACAACGCCTACCTTTGCACATCCAACGACACTTCATCTGCCTCGCCTATCGTTGCCTTCCATGTCTGTTCATTCGGCGCCACAACACGCATCCGTTGACAGCCTTGCCGGTCGCGACTATCTATCCTTCATTGATTTTTTTTCCTCATCTAACCCCGACGAATCGAATTCTTGTAATACGCCACAAGGCCATTCTCAAGGAAACACCTTATCTCGCCGTCAACCTCCACCAATCACCGTTCCTCCTTCCAACGTCTACTCCACCTCGTATCACAATCTTTCGTCAGCCTCCCTTGCGAGCATGAGATTCGCTCCTCCAAGTCCTACGTCCTTCACAGCGCACCAATTATCCCCGACGTGTTCACGCTCAGACATCTCCTCATCTTCTGTCCCACTCTCGTCAATGACTTTTGCCCCACCGAGTCCCTTCACGGAATGTATCCCTCCTACACGATTGCAACCGCTCTCAGGGCCACCGTCCCCTTACTCTCCCCTCGAGTTTGCACCACTGTCTAGTCCCCAGGGAGATATAATCGACAAGCCGTTGACGCCAGAGTTGTCTCCCGAGCGTGGCAGAGGTTCCAAGTCAAAGAAGCGCTCCGTGTCTCTGTCGCCGTATCCTGCTCATCATTCAATTTCATCTCTTCCCTCCATGGCAAATCAGCTCGATGCAAACGAACGAGCGGATCGTGTTCGACGCAACCGTAAGCTCGCTCGCGTTTTCGGCAGGACGCCTGGTACGCCGACGCTAGTCGTTGATCCGTACGAATCCCGTGTCTCAAAGAAGCTGCATTCATCTTCGTTGGCGGCCTTTCTGACGAAGCAGAAAAGCCACCGGCATGCCGTGTCAGTCTCGGTCTCTCTTCAAACTCCTAATGCGAAGACGGAACCTTCGACCCCATGGCGGGCAGATGACCCCTGGCCTCGGGGTAGTTCCAGACACTCGACCTCGTTTGCAACAAATTCATTCCGGTTGTATGTGGATGACGAGGATGCGATGGCAACAAAAAGCCCTCTTGGCCTGCACGACTTTATGAGTTCGTCGGATGCTGCATCTACGAGATCATTTATCGATCTATCAGACGAGGAGGTTGACGACGACGATCTCTCAACCAACAGTTCCTTCACCCCCGATCAGAACAAGCGCGGACGCCTACATCGTAGCAGTTCGACGCCTTCTCTCGCCGAGTCATTTGATTCCGTGGCACAAGCCGAAGCCGAACGGCGACGAAAGCGAGAAAAGTTGGCAAGGCTTCATCGTTTCCTTGGCTCGTCTGTGCCTCTGGAAGCCGTCAATGGGAGTTTGCTCGGGCCTCCTCTCCCCCCTGTTGCGAGCCGCGAAGAATCTAGCCGCGAGCATTGGCTTCGCCAATACAGGAATGTACCTTTAGATGAGTTTGACCGTGGCAGAGAGGAATTGGACGAAAGAGAGAAAGCCCTCAATGTCCGGCGGGCGCAGAAAATGGAACGGGTACGTATTACCGGCTTGTTGTATGTTTGACATCGTTGACGCGATCTATAGGTATTCGGTACGCCACCACCCCAGGTGCTTTTCCATACCCGCCCGGGTCGCCCGACAGTACCAGTTTCTCAACCGGCGTCCCCCACTGGACAGACTCCCTACGTTTTGACTCTTGATATTCCTTCCATGTCTGGGAACCCGAACCAGTCTGCGTACGTGGGCAAGACGGTTAATTACCGGGGCCCGTCTGATTCTTCGAGATGCCTGCTCCCTCGCAAAGGAGACACTCCTCAATCCAGCCCATCCTCGTTCGCGCAATCCTTTGCTGATTCATTTCCTGAGGGCCTGTCAGGGTTCCAAGGAGTTCTGGCCCAATCTTCTGTCTATCTCAACTACCAGCACTCTCTGAACTCTTTGATGGATATTATTGATCGAGTACGTGTTTGAAGTTTTGGCCATGTTCATTGACTTATGCTTGCCAAGGATGATCGCAAGTCTCTGGTTGAACTCCATCGTTTCCTTCGTGGGGAAGGTGATGAACCAGCGTCAGAGGAAGAGGAAGTGCCACTGAACCCCTGCCGCCTTTCGGTTGCGACTTCTTTCAAGTCAGAACGGCGACACTCACTTCCATCCAATGCATCCATGACGTCGCTGTTATCTGAATTCAGTGTATCCCCCAAGGCATCTCAGTTCCAGATTCGGCGACGAAAGGCAGCCAAGTTGACTCACTTTTTCGGAGTCCACTATCGAGAACTGATACACGATATTCTGGAGAGCATTGAGAAAGGGGTTGAGGAGGAATGCAAGCATGGTACGCTGCAACCTCAGGAAGTCGAGGTAAGTGTGCGCACTCTTATCTAGCTACTGGGGAGACTCATCCGGCATGCTCAGGTGTTAATGCACCGAGTGAGAAGCCTCCGAACGATGCAAGACCCGTTTGCTCGTTAACGTTTAGTTCTTGGCTATGTATCTATTTCCACCATGAGTAATTACCTTCCATTAGTGTGCATTCCATGAATCGGGTACGGTATAATCATATTAATCATATCATCAAAACAATGAGGGATGCGAAAGGGTATCATAGGATGACCAGCTCTCCGTGACATGAGTGACACCAAAAGATATGCGATTCGTCCATAAACTGGGTTCGGTGAGATGCGTCTGAGGATGCATCTGGGACAGGGGACAGACCCCTTGGCGGTGGAGTGTGTCTATGAGCAGCGGTCTCACTTTCGATCCTGGCCTTTAGCATACTCAAGCTGACTTGACGCTTGGAACGTGTTTCTGGCGAAAGTCCAACGTCAAAGACGGATCGAGTGGCGGGAACAAGGCTGCTCGACTTGGCGGAAGACAATGATCCACGCCGCAAGTCGCCGCTCGTCCGACCGGAAGATCGTAAACCGGGTGAAAAGGGTCTCGAAGCAGTCCTCGAAACAGAACGCGACGCGAGTTGGTCCTCCAGGATATGGATCTGCCGTTGGAACTGATGCGCCTTGTCCTGCGCCTCGAACACGGCGGTCTCCAGCGCACGGATCTGAGACTGAGCAGATGAGAGTTCGATGGCGTGCTGCTGCCTGACGGCGCTGAGCATCTCGTCGTCCAACGATCGGAGGCCATCCTCGTGCGTGATGGGCGTCTTTTGTGCACTCTCCAGCTCTTCCTCCTTGGCCATCAGCTCGCTTTGTAGGGTCTCGATCTCTGTCCGATAGTGATTGATGAACTGAACGTGTTCGGTTTCGTTCTTGCGTGACAGAGCCAAGGTAGACTCTAACTGGACTAATTCTTCCTCCCGGCGTCGTGCCTCCGCGGTCATCCGGTTGGTCAGATCTACTTGGCGCGCCTCTGCCTGGCGCATTCGCGTATGCTCAGCTTCCAATACCTTGGTCTTCGCTTGTGCAGACTGTAGCTCGGTTTCAAGCAAGGAATAGCCCCGTTGTAGTTCCACCAAGCTTTGCTGTAACGAATGATTATCTTTCTCCCGAATGGCCTCCGACTCTTTTCGCAGTTTAGCTGCTTCCGCCTCCCGCTCGGTCCCTTCGTTGAGTGCCACCTCGAGTTTGGCGATGAACGTATCCCGAGACCTCCTCTCGTGTTCCAGCTTCTCAATCTGTTCCATGAGCTCAAGTTTGACAGAAGTCAACTCGACGATCTTGGGTCTCATCTCCTCCAAAGATTGCATGAGCCTTGTCCCTTCGGCCTGTAAGTCCTTCTGAGTCTTTTCGGACTCTTCCGCGCGACGAAGAGCGGCACGTAGTTCCCCTTGAACGTTCTGGAGTACCCTGTCGCTGGATGTCATTTCGGAAGCGAGTTCCCCTAGTTTTTGCTGAAGTTGTTTCACTGCACTTTGGTTGAACTCCACCTGAGACTGCAACGAAGCGCGCTCTTCGAGTAGAGCATCACGACGACTGTTGGCGGACTGCAGATGTCCTTGTAACGTAGCGTGCTCAGCTTCAAGGTTAGAATGCTTCGCTCTCCAATCCGCCTCGCTCTTCATCTTCAAGTGGAGCTGTGATTCCAGATTGTCTCTTTCGCTCTTGGTGGTTGTATGCAGCTGGATGGCAACGTTGGTACGGTACGAGCACGATCACATCAAAAACGCACCTGTTGTATCTTGTTGAACTGGAACTCAAGCTCGTCTGCACGATCTTGCGTATTCTTCAGAGAGACTTCCAGTGTGTCTGCTCTGTCATCACTCTCGATCTGTTCCTCCAACTCGCGAACCCGTTGCTGATGTTGATTAGAAACAGCTTGTACTTCCTCGAGCTCGGCCCTCCTGAGTTTGATCTCGCGCTCCTACATGTATGCGGTAACTTTCCTGAATCAAAAAGTGATGCGGCATACCCACCTGGTCCCTAACGCGTTCCAATAATTCTTTCTCACGAGAAAAAACCTCCTCGAGCTCATTTCCTTGTTTTGCGACGGCCATTTCGAGCTCTTGAGCCTTCTTGGTCAAATGGTCGGCCTTTGCCTGCTCAGCAAGAAACAAGCTTTCCTTCTCCTGGACCGAGGTAATCAGAGAGGCCTTCTTGGAGACCAGAAGAGAAATAGTCTGCTGATGAGTCTGATCCTGCTCTTGCCAACGTTTAGAGTCCGCAACAGCACTCGCACATAGTCCCTCGATCTGACCACGAGCTGCAGAGAGTTCCTGTTCGACCTTTACTGAGTGAGCCCGAGAGTCGTGAACTTCCTGCTTTGCTGATCCCAACTCCGAGGCCATACGTTGCATGTCTATCGTCATGTCACATTGCAGCTCCTCTTCGCACGGGAACGGGACACACCAGATCTCAAAGAATCGACCTTCTTGCCTGTCTCATTCAATCTTTGATTCACTTCAAGTCGATCACTTTCTAGGTTACCAATCTTGGTTTCAGCAGCGTTGTGTAGATCCTCCAGTTGTGACTTTTCTCGAGAAAGCT
>JBBPKT010000588.1:0-16541 GCA_038089395.1 Pulveroboletus frians | reverse complement strand
TGCAGTCACATTGGTAATCCGACCTATTATTATAAGGGGTTTATAATGGTTTATACACAATATACTTAATGCCCTCCTCATAAGGGGTTTATAAGACCCTTATAATATTTTTGTGAAACTCGTGATGAGGTTTCGTTTCGATGGCAGGGGGCAATGGCCGCTGACGACCGTTGCTGTCGTGCGCGAGAACGTGTGAGGGGAGGCAGGGCTGGGGAGCGGAACGGTAGTGAACAGTAGGACAGAACAGTAGTGAACAGTAGGACAGCGGTGGAGTAGCGTTCAAAAAAAAGTGGAACCCACCGCGAGGGTGGAACACTCAGACGGACAGACGGAACGCGCACAAGAGATCTATATGATATCGAGCAGGGACAACGGGTGCGGCTATATATATGTACTGGGTCTGATGACGTAGGAGCTAGGTGACGTCGTGGGTGACGTCTGAGGAGGGGTCGGCAGGAGGAGAGGAATGCAGGAGGGGAGAGGAGTAATGGAATGGAAGGGGACGGCTGGGGACGGCTTACACTGGGTACTCATGCACTATAGGACGAGATCATAGAATCTCAAAGACTATGCTACGGGGAGCGAAGACTACGAGACGAATCGTCGCGTAAATCTCGGTGCCAGATTTGGTGGAGAATTGAATTGGCGGACGACTGTTGACGACCTCGGTTTGCGTTTCGTCATGATTTTTTCCTTGGATTCAGGGAGACGATGCCATCTTGACCGCGGATGGTACAAGCGGGGCCTGATTTGGGTTTGAGCTGGAAGGAGGACTCGCCGTCCTGAAAAGGATTGCCCGAGGAATCACGACACTTGAAGTTCTTATGAGAAATGTCACAAGGCTCATAGCAGTGAGGGATGGAGCAACCATCATTGGGAGGTGAGGTCGATAATCGCTTTTTGGTCACCATCTAGGCAGAGAGAAGGGAAAGGAGAGAAAGGAGGAAGGGTCAGCCTGCAGTTGTAGCCCCCATTCCACTTCATGCAGGAAAGGTTGAGCCAGGGAGGTTCTGATCAGCGTGTAAACAACTCCGAAGGTAGAGCGCAAGACCTCATCAGAGGACAGAGATATGGCCTGCGACCGTAGACTTTGGAATCAAAGACATCCTTCACCCAGTTGAGGTAGCACTTTGTGAAAGCATTGAGAGTCCTCAGAGGGAAGGAGACACTGCAATGTCAACAGTAGCGGACGTCATGTCCGAGACAAAGAAATGAAACGCGAGGGAATAAATGGAGTTTGAGGAGGCGTGTCCTATATACTTTGACGGGTTGTTCTTGTTCTGTTTGTGCTTTTACTCGCTGGGCTGAGTACGCGATCAGAGTAAGAGAGTGATCATGTGATCACGATATAGCGCTCTTGTGTACTCGCTGCAAAGGTCATTGACGACGCTATTCATGTCCAACGACATCAACAGATTCGTGAGCGACAACTCTCTCAAAGTGTGTGTTTATGAGAACAGCTTGTGCTTTTCTGTGCTAAGCATTATACAAGTTCTTTGGTCTCGCTGAGAGGAGTATCATCGATTTCATTACTGCCTCAGGTCTGTCTCTCTTTATCATGCATTGCTTCCATTTGATTATGTGCTTCCAGCATCGTCCTCAAAGTCGCCTGAGGCCCTATTTACCTCTCTCGTCGCATCCGGTCTCCCAAACACCCCCGACGCCCATGCATTCGTAACTGAACTCTTTCAACGTGCCCCTCGGAAGTCAAGCAAGCACAAGGCGACCTCGGACGAGAGTGCTCGGAAAAAATCTGAACGAGAAGCCCGCGAGCTAACCGCCAAGAAATATGGCTTTCTACTTGATGAAGGCGACTCCAAGATGGATGTTGTGGAGCCAGCGGACAGGCCGAGTAGGCGCGCTGGGAAAGAGAAACAAGAGCGACGGCTTCGCAAACGGGAACTCGATAGCAAAGAATGGGAGAGTGACGATGACGAGCTGGCACGGAAACGGCATAAAACCGACACGTTCGCATCCCGGTCCCGTTCCCGCACTCCCCCGGACGACGGACAGCTTGACATTCCGGAGATTGAGGACTCAGAAGCGCGCAAAGAGAAGGAACGTATTGAAGACTTGAAATCCAGGGACGAATTCGCCGAACGTGTACGCCAGCGTGACCTCGAGAGAACGAAAAAACTAGTCGAGGACCGCTCTTCTCGTGCGTCTGGTCCTGGTGCCGCTGATGCTGCTGCTCGTCGACAGCTCGCCGACGACTCGGAAGCACGTGATCAAGCACTCCCATCTCTTCGCGTCCACTCTCGCCAGGAATACCTCACAAAGCGCGAGATTCAACAGATCGAGCTCTTGCGCAGAGAGATTGCAGACGACGAAGCCCTCTTTGCTGGTATGAGAGTGTCCAAACGAGAACAGCGAGAACTTGAACGGAAGAAGGAGCTTTTGAAACTCGTCGAGGAACGTCTCAAGATCAATGACAAATGGGAGGGATATCAGCTTCCCGAAGATTACTTCACAGAGCAGGGGAAAATCGATAAAAAGAAGAAAGAGAACGTTCTGTATCAACGGTATGAAGAAGCCAAGCGCAAAGACGACCAATTCGTGACCGACATCGACCAGTGGGAGGCGAGTCAAACAAAGCACAGTACTTTCAAGACCGGCGCGATGGATAAACCAGAAAGCGTGGATACTTACGAGTACGTGTTCGACGAGGGTCAGACGATTAAATTCGTCATGGATCAAGCCTTGAAAGGCGAGGGCATGATGAGCGAAAAAGACAAGCTTCTCCAGCGTCAGATCGAAGAAGCTGAGCAGCGGAGTAGGCATCACTATCACTTTCTTTCGTGGGTCTTCTCATTGTTTGTTGCCCAGTCAAATCGATTGAAGAGACCCGCAAGTCACTTCCGATTTACACCTACCGCGAGGAACTTCTTCATGCCATCAAAGAGCATCAAGTCCTCATTGTTGTGGCCGAGACCGGTTCCGGAAAGACGACACAGTTACCTCAGTATCTTCACGAAGCTGGCTATACAGCTGGTGGTCTTAAAATTGGATGTACACAACCTCGGCGAGTGGCCGCGATGTCCGTTGCTGCACGTGTTGCAGAGGAAATGGGAACCAAAGTTGGGTATGAGGTCGGGTATTCCATTCGCTTCGAGGATTGCACAAGCGACAAAACGGTGCTGAAATACATGACGGATGGTATGCTCCTGAGAGAGTTCTTAACAGAGCCGGATCTTGCGGGGTACTCGGCGCTGATAATCGACGAAGCGCATGAGAGAACGCTCAGTACGGACATTTTGTTTGCTCTCGTCAAGGTGCGATGACCCACGCCGGTTGTCATGTTTCGTAGTTGATCGGGGCGCAAGTAGGATATCGCAAGGTTCCGACCCGAACTTAGGCTGCTGATTTCAAGTGCTACGATGGACGCCGAAAAGTTCAGCGAATACTTTGACAATGCGCCCGTATTCTATGGCAAGTGCATTTCAACTTGACTCTGTAACAACATATTTACACTTGCCAGTACCTGGTCGTCGATATCCGGTTGATATTCATTACACTCCCCAACCGGAGGCCAACTACCTTCATGCTGCCATCACCACCGTTTTCCAGATCCACACAACCCAGCCCAAAGGCGATATCTTGGTTTTCTTTACCGTAAGTTTGAGCTGTTGGTTTTGCGCTTTACCGGTCCCTGGACTTGTTTCTCATCTAGGGCCAAGACGAAATCGAAGCTGCTCAGGAGAACCTCCAGGAAACAGCCCGCGCGCTTGGGAACAAAATTGCTGAGCTTATTATCTGTCCCATCTATGCGAATCTCCCTTCCGACATGCAAGCAAAAATATTCGAACCCACTCCCCCAGGCGCTCGCAAAGTCGTCCTGGCCACTAACATTGCAGAAACGAGTATCACAATCGATGGGGTAGTATTTGTGATCGATCCAGGATTCGTGAAGCAGAACGTATACAACCCAAGAACAGGTATGAGTTCGCTGGTCGTAGTACCCGTACGTCGAACACCTTGGTGCTCAGGATATGATCCACTCTATTGACTTCGTCGTCCAGTGTTCGAGGGCTTCTGCGAATCAGCGCGCTGGCCGTGCAGGTCGTGTTGGTCCTGGAAAAGCCTTCCGGTTGTACACGAAGTGGGCTTTCGCGAACGAACTGGAGGAAAACACGATACCAGAAATTCAACGTACGAATCTCGGTATGACCGTCCTTCTGCTCAAGTCTCTGGGAATCAATAACTTCATGGAGTTCGAGTTCATGGATCCGCCACCTGGCGAGACACTCATCCGTGCCCTTGAATTGCTGTATGCGCTGGGTGCATTGAACGATCGAGGGGAACTCACAAAACTTGGGAGACGGATGGCAGAGTTCCCGGTTGATCCCATGCTAAGTAAGGCGATCATTGAGAGCGAAAAGTATGTTTGCACAGACGAGGTTCGCAAAATCTTTACTGTCTGTCGACGTGAAGCAGGATGCTGACTTTCGACAGGTCTTGACAATCATATCGATGTTATCCGAGTCGTCTTCTCTCTTTTACCGTCCCAAAGACAAGAAACTTCATGCCGATCAAGCCCGACAAAACTTTGTTCGTGCTGGGGGTGACCACTTTACCCTACTGAACGTCTGGGAACAATGGGCGGACACGAACTATTCGCAACAGTTCTGCTATGAGCAATTCTTGCAATTCAAGAGTCTCAGTCGTGCGAGGGATATCAGGGACCAACTCGCCGGACTGTGCGAGCGCGTTGAAGTGATCGTGAGGAGTAACCCCAACTCGAACGATATTACACCCATCCAAAAAGCGATCACTTCTGGGTACTTTTATAACACGGTTCGTTTGTCGTTCCCTTATTTTTCGTTCACAACGAGGGGTTTGTTTGGGACGATGCTCATCTCACCCTGCGCTATTTTTTCCAGGCACAACTACAGAGGAGCGGCGATTCGTATCGGACGCTCAAGACCAACCAAACGGTGTATATTCATCCGTCTTCGAGTCTTTTCCAGCATCAACCTCCCGTGAAGGCAGTACTGTACTACGAGCTCGTGATGACGTCCAAGTCGTACATGAGGTAGGCCCGATGGTTCGCTTCTAGACAATTTTCGATGCTGAACATGCGCGTTCGACAGGCAAGTGATGGAGATCAAACCCTCATGGTTAATGGAAGGCAAGCCGTGTTGTTTCGTGGACTCGTTTCATGTTCTTATTAAAACGCGCCTTTCGTCTTTAGTCGCACCACATTACTTCAAGGCTGCGGATCTGGAGCAGCTGACGACTGGGGAGAAGAAGATGCCAAAGGTTGCTGGCTATTCCGGTGCCACTGCGAACTCGACGTCATAGTTGTGAGGTGCGCGGGATGTCTGGTCTCTGCAGTGCCCTGGTAGTTCTAATTGTCAGCTGACTAGGTTACCGCTCCGTCGTGTTATGGGTGGCCTCATGATTTGAAAGTCGGTGCAGCAGTCAAATTCTCGTATCATACAGATATGTACAGGATACAGTTGCACACCTACGAACACACTCACTGATGCAACTTACTGAGCCCAGCTTGATTCCTTGAGGAGGTCACGGAGGTGTTTCGCTTCCTCATAGTAATCTATCGGGATTATCTTCGAAATGCCGTATCTCACGCGTGTTTGATCCTATGCCAACAATGAATGCCGTTCTAAGCACGAAGACATGTCTACTCACATTATAGGTGTCTTGTTTGGCGCGGCAGCTGAAATTGAACGTCTTTCCTGTCGACTGCACTACGAGAGCATTATACTTGGACTCGTCACGTTGCTTCACACAAGTTAAGCCAGCGACCACGTACACGGATGGACGGTGCTTACCTTGACCTCCATAACCTCATCTGCAGTTTTCCCAAATACTGTGATGCCAACATCGTTGAATCCTTGCAACCACAACTGGCCGGACCAATCCGCTATCGCAATGGACATGATGTATCTGGCCGGCCGAGTTAAAATCCTAGTCGCGGACGTACGAATGTATAGCACATACCGATATTCTGGACGCTCGAACGTCTTTTCACATTTCTCACAACGCCAACCACTGCCCAAGTCTGTGACTTTCTTGTTGCAGCCTTGGGTGGGACATGCAGGGTACGCAATGTTTTCGTTCCTTATGTGCATCACTGTGCCTCGGGTGGGGAAGAAATCCGCCTTGTCAGACATGCCAAGCTGCGACTCTTTGACGTCGCTCAGGTGACGTATTTCGTTGCGATTGAAGGTACCGAATGATGATCCGCCGGATGACATCGTGTTTGAGTGGGATTGGAAAGACTTCTCGGCACCAATGCCATCGTACCAGCCACGAAGTATATGAGCCTCCTCAATGTCAGGAGAAATTGTCATATAGCTCGAAGACAGCATTGAAAGACTCCGTCCTGGGCTTGAGATGCAGAAAGCGCGTAGTGAATAGAACTGCAGACGTACCCCCAAAATCCCCGACCTTGACGCCTTTGAATGCGACAACGGGAAGATCGTCGGGTGAAAATGTCTCAGCCTGCCTCCCCCAGATCGTCAATCTAACGGAGTAGAGGGACTTGTCAACGAGGGTAAGGTCACGCTTCGCCACCTGGGATAATGCTTAGACAATGGAACAACCACTGAGGTGACACATACTGATTTATTAGATGCTTTGGAGATAACTTCTCCGAGAGGACCAACTTCTTTGACAATACCAATGACATCTGCTTTCTTTCAGTCGCTCGTACAAGGTTCCTCACCACGCCTACGTACCACAAGTTGAATCTCGCTGGAGGTCCTCCAAGGACGAAAGTGAGACAAAATTATACCTAATCATTGGCAAATTGCTTGTGTCGACACACTGTGATTACTCATTCGTCAAGTGAATGCTGGTTGTTCATCGAAATACCCACCTCTTCAATCTCCGTGTTCCTTTCAAAGCCTATCTCATAATCGTTTTGAACAGTGGAAAACTTTTTCTTGGCAAGGTTCACTCGGCCCTTTGAAATGTAGTAGACTTTGCCTTCCTCCAGCTTCTCATAAAGCTCGTCCACGACTGCGTTAAAAGCAGTTGCACGGATTTCGCCCGTCTCATCCATTAAATTCACATTGAAGAGCTTTCCCTCCCCACGTTGGTTGGACCAGGTTCTGATCTCGCTTTTCTGAGTGACGCGAGCCTTGATGGTCCAATTGTTTTGATAAGGACTAAGACCTTCAATCGGATATATGGATCTACCCTGCCTGCCAGCAGCACTGGAGCGAGCCGGTGCTGGTCGGCTGGAAGAAGCGAGGGATTGTGGAATCACATTCGTCGACGGCTCAGGGGTTGCACCACCTGTGTTGGTGGGGCCACCAGCCAAGTTTGGAACCGCGAGTGGATCTCCAATTTTCTCCTCGTCTCTGGAAACGACGTGAAGATCAAGAATAATGATGAGTCTAGAGAAGGATAAGTGTCAGCATCAAAACTGGCAAGGAAGTCCTGACCTCTTTTCTTGTATAAAATTGCACGTAAGCCTGTCAACGACCACGATAGAGTTCTTGACAATCTCTCCATTAGAGACGAGGTCGTTGAGCTGCGTTGCGAGCATGGCCTGGACGAAGTGGACGCCATCCGAGATGATGAGCCGGTACCTGTCGATGGCCGCGGCTGCACTCGCTACCTGGTTCACCTTTTTGATGGAGAGTAGTTGAACGGTGTAGCCCGTGCCCAGCTCCTCAATCTCCGTCGGAGAGGCCTCGCTGAGACGTGCACATACGCCGGCTGAGAGTTGGTTCTGGGACATGATGGATGAAGGAAAGAGGAGACGCGTTTGGCTCGCGGTCGCGTTATTTGTATTGATGTTTGTTGTCTCCTGACCATGTCCTACACGGCACTACTGAGCCATTTGCACAGACCATCCTCCACATCGCCGCCGTCGCTGCAAACGCTCCAGGGACTCATCGTCCACCATCTCTCTCAGCTTGCGCCATCACCAACACCACTCGCTGCAGCCATCGTCAGCAGCTTGCTCTTCCGTCCATTCTCATTCACCAAGCTCGACGCACTCAGCACCTCCTTCCGGCATGCTGTCCACACTAAACTCCAGCTTCTGAAAGACGAGCCAAGTGGCCTGTTCTCGCCGACCCTGAACGTACGGTTGGCGAACTGGTCGACGAGCTTGCTCAAGGGGTTCGAAGGGGGACACGCGATCACGCGGCTCGCTTGCTGCAGTGGACTCTTGCTGGGACTGGAGGACATACTTCCTAAATTACCCGCAAAGAAACCTGATGTAAAGTCCAGTGTAGAGGACGAGTTGATCCTCGCATTTGCAGATATTATTGATCTCTTTATCTCATTCGATTCTTGGGGCAAGCAATTCCAGCCTATCACTGAGGTGGGAGGTGCGATAATCGCGTATTTGAGTGGTGTTCATGCTAAGCGTCCACGCAGAGGATGCCCTTACGCTTCCTCTTATTATTTCGTCCCAGGCGCTGCTGGTTGTGCCACCTGAAAAGATCGTTGCGCTGCCCCTACAAGTGCGTCTTGTCATGTTAATGCCTACTTCCATACTCACATCAACTAGCAAGTGCTGAGTCTGGTGCTCCGCGCAATAACACAAGCATTTGTGCATGGCGCTTTCATATCCACATTTTCCTCGTACCTAGAATCCACCCCGGAATTCAAGGTATCCATCAAGGTAAGTCCGATATGAGAACGGATCCCGAATGCTTTTTTGAAACATGTTTACCAGCGGGATGCGCCTATCTATGAGGAAATTGATGCGATAGCATCTTCTCAAGCAGTGATTCAGATGGGCTCCCTCTCGAAGCTGTGCTCTAGATGTATTTCACTGTACGTAGACAGTCGTCCCAAACTTGCCCTTCCTCCAGTCCACGAAACGTTCCGTGCCTTGGAGACTATAACAAGGAAAGCAGAGGCTGGATGGTTAAGCAGCGGATTAGCTGAGGCGAAAGAGGAGTGGATAGGTCTGCCTTCATTTTGATGGAGTGCTTGTTGGCTCACTTCCAGGCAGCCCCAGAGACGCGACCAGTCACCACATCTATCTGGACCATCCTCAAGACTCTCCTGTTCTGTGTCATCATGATTACGGAAGCGGGCCTCTCAACTTCAGTTCATATCCCACCAGCATTCAGTCACTCGTCCTCGGCGCTTGCACTGATCTCGCTACGTACCTTTTCTCACTTGGCTTTTGTGATCGAAAAATTTGGTGGTGCTGGTCACGGAGCCTTTGCAGAACTTAAGCGAGCCTTCTATCTCGCTCTGGATGTTCTTGCAAACAATGCGGATGAATGTGAACAATTTGTCAGGGGATTGTGCGACGAAATATGGACCAGCGGTCTAGGGTCGACGCATCCGTTGCAACGGGCAAAGAAAGCCTTTGCTTTGAGTGCGATTGAGCAGCTCGTTCCCGTTCTGAGACCGACGACGATTCAGACGATTGTCTTGCCGTTTTGCTCCCCGTGGGTTGTCCTCCCAAAGTATGCAGACGAATACTAACGCGCTTCTCCAGACATCTGTCGGACTATGCCCACCGTGGAGAATTTGAGTCGGCTCACAGTGTCGTGCTGGCCATCCTCTCGTCACGCTCAAAGCGGGTTGATCAGAATGCCTCGACGCATCTAGATGATCCGCTGATGTTGGACTCTGCGTTCACTGAGAGAATGGTCCCATTCTACCTCCATTGCCTGCTTGAGGTGACTTGTGCTTCTTATTCGTGTTGAGTATTAATCTGATGATCGTCCAGAACTCTCAACAGGGGAGGTTGAATACGACACAATTACGTCTCGCATTTGCTGTTCTTGTCAGGAGCGCATCTCTAACGCGGGATCCTGCACTTGCATGGCTCTGTGTCAGCTCGATCCTCGCCATGTGCAAGGACCTGGAGCGAGACATCGACCAACGACACAGATTGCATTTGGCTTTGATATCTGTTGTACCCTCCCTCTCCCTCGTACTACTTCCGCAAGCATTGTCCGCGGTGAAGGACATCATCGAAGGTGCGGTCGACGATGCGAGTCGCAAGGAACTCGTGGAAGCGCTCTTCCAGGAGATTGTGGAAAATGTTGGGGACGCAGAGAAGGAGTATGCTGTTCACTGGTGGAACGAACGACGGGTCGAGTGGTCTGTTGCAGGGCTGCCCGCTGTCCTTCAGGGCGAGCACTTGACGAGAAAAGATCCGGAAACCGTGTCGCGATTGTAGTGCCTCCATCGCTCGATGTCGATACGTTGATCGCCCAAACTCGGTATGTACCTACGAGTTTGGGTTAGTAGATGCTCGGCTTCGCTGGTTAGAAAAGCTCCTGTGCCGTCGCGATTGTGATCTCGCCAGCAAGATTCGTAGGCTCATACGGCCCACCCGCCTCCGTCGGCAAGCTTACCAGACGCGGTTTAGGCCACTCGAAGGGTCTCTTGTCCCCTTTTGTCGATGCTACCCGTCCTCGAGACGTAAATCCTGTCAGATCACTATGTAACGTTCCTGTGGCCACCCAGGCAATGCATCCCCTGGTTCACACAGCTACGCCACTCACCGAGTCCTGGGCTGTGAGCTGCGGTCTCGTGTGTCCCCTTTAGACCCGTTCTTTGCCCACCCGTCGCCTTTTGTCGGTGTCCTCGGCGCAATTCTACTATACCGAGTACTCCCCGATTGGTCAGTCGTTCCTTGTCACGTAATTCGACCACCCACTGGACTGATCCAAACTGTCGTGGCTCATAGCCGTAATAATATTCGACTTGATGTCCAGTCTTGAGCTCTCATTTGCAAATGTATCTCTGCTCCTTCTCGCCATGCGACCGCACTCGCGGTTTGAACTCGACTTTGATGAGACATAGCCACTTGATGAGCGTGCAATTTAATTTACGTAAGAGGTATTTAAGCTACTACGAGCTGGCTCGACTCGGAATCGTTTGAATTAAACTCGGCCTTTGTATGGACCTGCATCAACATCACGTATGATACGTCACGAAGCAGCCACTTGTGCGTTTCAAAACTATCTGCAGCCGATTGCGAGTTGGTTGAACGACTTGAGTGGTATTGTAGACCACTGACCGGCCACTTGGCTGGCAGTTATAATTCAGTTGGTGCGAGTGTCGGATCAGGCCTTTGACGAGCTCACCCTTTGCCCAAACAAATCAGCATCAGCGCTGCGGACAAAAATCGGTCCCCCCTCAACTTGCGCCAGTATGGTGTCCGCCGATGCCCAATCTTGCCGTAAACCCCTTCGCCCCTGACTTTATATCGAGACGCAGATGCTATGCAGCCGCAACGAGTACTTTCCCTCTTTCTCTTCAGGTTCCAGCAGACAGTCTTCCGTTGAATTCCCAATGGCCCAACTCGATTCTCCCTCAGGGACCCTTCCTCCCATACCAGATGACTTGACGGTTGCACAATTCTTTCTGGATTGCCAACATCCTTCCAGGCCTGTTCCCAAACGTAGCATACCGTGGATCATTGACGACCGCACAGGACTGGTTTGGGGCCACGAAGAGGTGAGGCTTCATCAGTTACATGTACCCCAAGACTGCAATCGTGCCCGCGTTGCTTACCCGTCGTTCATCCAGATACGTGCACGAGTTTTTGGCCTCGCAAACGGGTTAAAGCATAGATTTGGCATTAGTATGTACATCGTCCCCAGTCAGTCGGCCAGTGTTAACCCCCCCGTCCAGAGGAAGACGATGTTGGTCAGTACAGAACGTGAATAGGCACTGATGAGTACTGAACGTCCACACAAGTCCTGATTTTCAGTCCGAATCACGTCGGTATGTCAGTTCATACCATCTCAAGTACTCTTTCCAACCTGCAGACAGACCACCTTATCGTCACCTGGGCAGCTCACAGACTGGGAGCCATCATGTCGTGCGTGATCTTTTATCTTTCCGCTCACGAAGACTAAGGAAAGCAGTGGCGCGAATCCCCTCTTTACTCCAGATGAACTTGCATACCAAATACAGGCGACCAAAGCCTCGGTTCTCATCGTTCATCCTCAGTCGATGTCTGTAGCTGTCCCAGCCGCTCAGGCCACTAAGCTGCCAGTAGAACGCATCGTGCTCCTCAATGTGGATGGCGCCTCATACGGTACACGGCTTACAGTCCAGACCGTCATCGACGAAGGACTGGCTAGCACACCGACTTTTCAGGAACGCGCACTACAGCCCGGTGAAGGAAGGTCGAAAGTGGCGTTCCTTAATTTCTCCAGTGGGACAACGGGCAAACCCAAGGTCTAGACCCTAGAATACCGCGCGTCTTCTTGCCAGCTGACCTCTTCTTTAGGCTGTTGCGGTACCCCACTACGCGTTGGTAGCCAACATGATCCAGATCGCTACTCATCACAGAGTAAATGACCCTAACTGGGAGGACCAACGGTTCAGACCAGGTGATATCTGCTTTGCTGGTAGGAGCCTTGTTCAATGTTCAGTGATTTTCTCGATATACTGATAAACTCTTACGCAGTTCTCCCGCTGTATCGTACGTGATACTTTTCATTGTAAGCGCAGTTGACTACGACGCACCTGACTAGACGCGTACGGCATGGTGTTTAGCGTGAGGTTCAATGTACTGCTACTACGAGAGCTGTTGTTGACTTATGTCTTGCTAGGCCCACTTCAGCCTCTTCTGTAACGTTCGTATTCCATGGCATCTTGATACTCCGCTCAAGCTGACCATAGGAGTAGATGTCCGTTGTTGTCTGCGCCAAGTTCAACTTTCTGGATTTCTTGAAGAGCATTGTCAGACACCGGATTACACATCTCAAGTGAGCTTTCTCTCATACCCACGATGAGTCAACCGATTCACGATCCCAGCCTTGTTCCTCCTCAAGTCGTGCTCCTCTGCAAAGTAGGCCCCCAACTTCATGAGTACATCTACTTTGGTTGATGTAGGGAGCAGCATCCTGTCGTCAAAGATTACGATTTTGGACATGTCCGGTACTTGACCTGTAGTGCAGCTCCACTCGGAAGAGAGATGACAGAACGGCTAGTGGAAATATTCCCGAACGCCGCGATTGGCCAAAGTTTTGGTTCGTCCTTGTCTTGAGAATATCAAATTACCGCACTTATCCTTGTGTTTCAGGAGCCACGGAAGCCTGTAGTGTCATCACCACGTGGTCGCTGGAAAACAAGTGCGACCTAAGTGGCAGTGTAGGCCAGGTTATTCCTGGAGTGACTGCTAGAGTGGAGAAACCCGATGGAACGCTTGCGGAATTCGACGAGCTCGGAGAGTTGGTGGTGCGTAGCCCATCACTCGCGTTGGGGTACGCCGGAAATCCAAAGGCGTGCGTAGACGAGTCTTTTCCAGCTGTTGTAAATCTGATGACGGTGATCTGCGTAGCACGGAGGAGACCTTTGTGAACGGGTAAGCCGATGTACCATCTTGAGGTTTGCAATTTGCTGATGACGTGTTAGTTGGCTCCGTACGGGCGACGAAGTAAAGATGAATCGCAAGGGTGAAATTTTTGTTCTGGATCGCCTCAAGGTCAGATGAGAGTCGTGTTCGTCGAGCTGTATTTCTGACAGCCCATGTGCTTTCCAGGAGATACTGAAAGTGAGAGGCTTCCAAGTTGCGCCTGCAGAACTAGAGAGTTGTATCCTCGGTCACTTGGATGTCTTGGACGCCTGCGTGGTAGGCGTGCCCGACGAATACAGTGGCGAATTGCCACTCGCTTTTGTCGTCTTACGGCCTGATGCCGTAAGCAGGGTACACCATGACCCGGGTGCGGCAGGAACAATCAAGCAATCGATTATGAAGGTTGATATATCAGCTCATTTACCTAAATCTATCGCTAACGCCGTGAACAGCACGTCGCAGATAACAAGGCAGCGTACAAGAGACTAGCAGGAGGGGTCGAGTTCGTGGACATCATACCAAAGAATCCGAGCGGGAAGTTGCTTAGGCGCGTGCTCAGGGATACAGCCCGCACCTTGATTAAGCAACGGGCAGCTGCGAAACTCTGATGCTCGAATGTTAGTGAACGAGTAGTAACACAACGTAATGTTCTAACGACGTTCTCTGCGCGATTCCCACTGATGCAACGGTTGGCCACACCGAAAGAAGGCTGATGCAGTGTGCCCTGACTAGACCATGGTCTGACCGTTTTGAAAGATAGATAGTGGCAAACCCTGACGAGATTATGATCCTTGTTGATCCGATTTTACGGATGGTGCCTATACCCCTGTCCAGGCGCTTGTAACAACTCGGGTCGGGATATCAATTGAGCACTTGGCAAGGCCGTCAGTTGAAGCGAAAAAAAACGTTCGGCTCCCATGATCGTGTACGTGACAGGCTTGCTTTCGCACCTATTTCAACCTCGCACTCTGTCGCCCCTCTCGCAAGCTCATCTTCCCCTCAAACTTTAAGCTCTCCAGGATGTTCGAGATATCTGGCGGCGACTTGAACTGTTCAGTTCCCGACGATCTCACTATCCCACAGTTTTTTTTAGACTTCCACCATCCTCTGCGGCCTTTCCGCAAGGCTGGTGTCCCGTGGTTGGTCGAAGATGCAACTGGGAGAGCTATTGATCTTGAGGAGGTAGAATCGATCCCAATCCAGTCTCCAATATCCGCTCTTACATTTTTTTCACTGCAGTTACGTACACGGACTTTTGGGCTGGCGAACGCGCTCAAGGCGCGGTATGGAATCAGTGAGTGACAGTGCACCAGTCACTGCGTTGCAATCTCACACCGCACGCAGAGGACAACGACGTGGGTATGTTGCCATTACTCCCCTTCGTCGTGTTTCGTCTTTTCGTGTCGCGTACTTATCATGTGTGCTAGTGGTGATTTTCAGCCCGAACCATGTCGGTGCGTGACATCATTTGCGAGGAGAAACAAACTCATCGTGTTCTAATCGTTTAGACTATCCTCCAGCGATTTGGGCGACGCAAAGGCTGGGTGCCATCGTTTCGTCAGTGATGGTTCTATATATACAGAGATACCTGAACTTCTTACACGTGACCTTTGTTTCAACACTGCACAGGAGCGCGAACCCGGCATATACTGTCGACGAGTTGTTCTACCAGATTAAAACCACGCGTGCGGCTCTTGTGATTACCCACCCTGCATCTTTGAACACAGTCGTATCCGCCGCACGTCGAGCCGATTTGCCTGAGACGCGCATCGTGACGTTGGGCGAAGTCCCTGGAAACACTCATGTCAGCGCAGAAACCCTTATACAAGAGGGATTAAGGATGGATCAGTGTTTTGTCGAGCCCAGGCTCAAGCCCGGGGAAGCCAAGTCCAAGATCGCCTTTCTCAACTTTTCCAGTGGTACGACCGGTAAGCCTAAGGTGAGAGGGCCCGCGTATCCCGATCTGTGATCGTTGAGTCAATTTTGCCTAGGCGGTGGCAATCTCGCATTATGGTCCTATCGTCAACGTGGTCCAGATGGCGGTTCACAATCAGATTCACCAGAACCACGGTGCGTGGGAGGACCGGAGGTACCGCGTTGGTGACGTAGCGGCCGGAGGTAAGTCCGATGAGTCAGTGTTCTTTACCTGGTACCGAGTACTGAGCGACTGCAGTACTGCCCTTTTACCGTAGGTAGCCTAGTGTCTATTCTTGGACCACTCTGACATTTCATTCCACGATTCAAGACATCTATGGTCTCGTTGTTTCCGTAAGCTTCACGTGGTTCTAGTACGATGTCTCGCACCGCTGACGTACGACCCAAGTTGCACTTCTTGATGTTCGCTGGTGTAAGGTCATCCTCTTTCCGCTAGTGACGTCATGGTGACCGGCCTTCGTCAGGTCACGTTGGTGGTCATCCCAAAGTTCAGCTTTACGGACTTCCTGGAGAGTATTTCCCGCCACAAGACGACGCTCTTGATGTAATGCTTACCATTTACTTTGTCCGGACGTTGATTGACGCTCTTGTAGGCTCGTGCCCCCTCAGATCGTGCTACTTTGCAAAGTAAGTTCCGGTGATTACCGGTTGTGGATAGTAATTTAGCGATGTCAGCATCCGGCAGCCAAGAAGTGCGATCTTTCCGGCATCCGATACATGATTTGTGGTGCAGCACCTTTGTCGGCGGAGCTCATGGGTCAGATCACAAAGGTCCTTCCTAACGCGCAAATTGGCCAGGGCTATGGTCAGCACCGTCATGTTGTCTGTGACGTTCGTGTCCTGATGGGACCTGTTGTAGGTTTGACCGAGTCATCGACGTCGATTGCTATGTTTTCTCCGGAGACGAGACTTGGTGTCCCGGGAAGTGCTGGAAGGCTCCTTCCGGGCGTCGTAGCTCGCATCATGAAACCGGACGGGACGTTTGCGAAATTCAATGAGCCAGGGGAACTCCAGGTGAAGATGCCTTCGTTGGCTCTTGGATACTGGAACAATGAGGAAGCGTGAGTTTGGTCCCTTTTATTTCTTGAAACAAGTCTCAACGGCATATAGGACGAAGGAAACATTTGTGAATGGGCAAGTCCTTGCTACCGCGATGGTCTGATCGTCATACTGACTCGAGCGTGTGATAGGTGGCTTCGCACGGGTGATGAAGTCGTTATCAACGAAGACAAGGAATTGTTCATCTTGGATCGTCTCAAGGTCAGTGACGTCGTTCCCCCATGCCTCCTCCGTACTGACGCGTTGACAGGAAATGATCAAAGTCAGGGGCTTCCAGGTG